>RJWJ010047641.1:0-10902 GCA_004363605.1 Indri indri | reverse complement strand
TTTTGTATATTTTACCACAATTAGACAAAAAGTCCCTGCCCAAGATCGCCACGGTTTAATCTCTCTCTGAATGAAAAGTTAGGGTAAGTACTGGCAGAACAGTACTTGACACATAATATGAATACTGTCCCTGTTCATGGATTCTTCAGAGCTACCTGCAAAGAAACAGTCTTTCTCCCTGGACTTTTGGCTTTGACACCGCTTGTCCCAGATTCTAAATTCCAAATTACTTTGTAGCTCAAGATCCTTGGTCTAGGAACACAGCATCTTTGCCCTGAGGTGAGAAATACTGGTCACGTTTGAAAATTAACCAGCATTTAAAAATTTATCTCGATTTCCTTCCTGCTATATGATTTGGAAAATTTGACATTTATGTGAGGTTAAAAAAAGATTGTTTTTTGTCTTTCTTTGGTTACCAACCAGCACAAAGCTCGGCTGGAGCGCCGGATAGTTGGCTCAACCAACCGGTGGCGTTTCTCCAAAGATCCTTTCTCCGGGGACCTGCTGGCACTTTCCCAGAGGTGCAAGGCTGTGAGCACAGACTTCGATGAAGCTCTGAAGAACCCAGACAGGTAGGAGAGCCAAAGGCCGTGGTGGGCAATGGTCTGTGGGCAAAAATTAATTCATTCCAGGAAGGGAAGGCGCCTGACCTTGGGCCACTGTGATTGGCTGGACGGGCTGTCACTGACACAGCTGCCAAGAAGGCTCCTCTGGGACCATCCCTCAGGCACAGACAGGTCAGAAGTGTCCACTTCCTCTGAGAATGTCTGTGGGTGGTGACAAAAGTGCAGGGAGAGAGAGACTGACAATTTTTTTTCTAGATTTTCCCTTGCACTGGGAATTTTGGATGCTAAAAGGATTCTAAGTTTATCATCCAGGGACACTGACTTCTTGACAAACAAAACATAGTCCCAGCTCAGTGTCTGGACCCCTCACCGATGTCCGTTCCACCCGATCACTGATTGAGATTTCCCTTGATCTCATGGTATTCCGAGCACTAGGCCAGACCATCACTTCCCCGTGTTACGAGTTCTCTCTTGCTTCTCCTGGGGACACAGAGCTGGACCCTACTGCAGAAGGAACATCTCCTTTCCCTGGTACTTTGGACCTGGCCTGATGTTACCACCCTCCCTGGGCTGGCAGCGTCTGCCTTGTGAGCTCATAGTCGAATCTACTTTAGCACGGGCTGTGGCCCTGGGGGCAGCCTCTGGCACGGAGCAGCTGCTTGCCCAGTGTTTGCTGAGCGAGAAGCCCAATCTTCCCTCCCTAGACCCACCGGCCAACTGCTCCACTGCCCAGGTCCTTAGTGCCAGGCCAGGCTGGGAAGCAGGCACTGGAGCTGGGCCTGGGAACGGAGGCAAAGTGATCCCGAACATTGATGTGGGGGGCTGAGTGGCAGGAGTCACCAAGCTAAGCCGAAGGTGGTGGCCTGAGGGGTCGGGCAGAAACCTGAGGACACGCAGTTAGTGGCAGGCATTAGGACTGCAAACACAGTCTGTCAGGCGGAGTTGGCATCCCCACTCCTTCACTTCCTATTTCTGTGAGCTTTAGCCAGTGGCTAAACCTCTTCGAGCCTCAGTTTCCCCGTTTGTGAAATGGTGATAATAGCATTTGCCTTGAAGAGTTATCTTGAGGATTAAATCAGACAACATATTGAAAACATCTAGCATTGTTTCTGGCGAATAGTAGGTGCTTAATAAACAGCTATTATCTTTTTAAATAGCTTGCTGTGTTTTAACATTGTAGTATGTATTTATAGCTATTATCTTTATAGCCTGAGCAGCAGTCTCAGTAATTGGGCAATTTCATTTTGGGGTGTGTCAGCCTCGTGTTCTGCTGACCAACACCCCCGTAATTTCCCTCTGCCTCGCACCTTCCTCAAATCAAAGCCCCTTGCCGCTAACACAACAGGAACAGGGGAACTGGTCCGGGCATTGTCTTCCTGGGAGAAGCCTCACAAATCTGCCTCTCTCCTTTGTGCTGCTGGGAAACCGCCAGTCAGGAGGCAGCTGACACCAGTAGGTGCTCTGGGCAGGCTGCTCGCACGTGCACCTGGGCTCAGCTGAGCCCGGCCCGGTTCTGCTGGGGCAGCTGGGCTCTGCTCTGCGAGCCCCTGTCCGCCTGAGGCAGTGGGCTGGCCTGGGCATGTGCTTGCCCAGCAGAAGGCACTGAGGGGAAGCCCGGTTGCACAAATGCTTTTCAAACCTGCCACATCATGTCCACTATCATCCTGTTAGCCGAAGGAAGTCACATGGCCAAACTCAAAGTCAAGGGACAGAAAATACACTCTGTCTCTTCATTGAGGGAAACATTGCAGTCCTAAGGCAAAGGTGTGCACACAGGGACGTGAAGAATTGGGGCCACTGGTGCAGTTCCCACAGTGGGGGAGAAACTGATTTTCTCTAACAAATGCAGACTTAGAATTTCTTTGTCTTCACAATAGGGTTTTGTTCCATGTGATTGTGAGAAACTTGTTAGAAAGCTTATAAAGCTTTTATTTAATTGAGGTAACAAGGGGCTATTCCTGGTAACTCTTGTGCTTTCAGACATCAGGCGACTGTCAGATGGCAGCTCCCAAGGTGGGTGGGGTCTGGAATTGTGCCGAGCAGCGTAGCCGCGTCCTGCCGTCAGTGCTGTTACTGCAGCTTCTCCCAAGGGCGGGGACACTGTCTACCTTGACAGGAGCTGGACCAATGGTATTTTACTAGTTATCCAAAGGCCACTCACAGTGGACAGCAGAGGTAACTCGCTTTGGCCTCCCGTGTGTTGTGGGTATGTCCTGTGCCTCTGGGAGGCCGGTGCCCTGGGGCTGCCCAGCAGGCAGCTATGACCATGACCGTGGGTTCCATGATACGGTGAGCTCCCAGTCACTCGCTCAGAGATGCCGCACAGGATGGTCAGGCTGCTGGCCGTCTTCGTCTTACTTTCCTCCTCAGGGACTGGGGTGGGTCGGGGATGGCTGGGAGATGGGAAATGCCGACTTCCTTTCAAACAACCTCATCTTTTGGTGCCTCAGTTTCTTTATCTGCAAACCCTGTCTTACAGGAGTGCCATGAGAATTCTATGACATAATTCATGTAAAGATTTAGGACAGTGTCTGGCACATAGAAATACTCAGCAAACATGGTCGAGCAGTGTCCCTGGGGTTCTCGGGCATGTTTGGCTGCATGCTGTAATCTGCACCCCAAGTCCAGCACCGGGGACGTATGATTCATACCAGGGTTGGGGTCACTCCCACCAAGGCTTAGAGGGCTCTGGCACCAGGAAAAGGGATCCAGAGCCCTCCCTGTCCCCGGCTGGTGACCCCCCCCATGACGCCTGCAATGCCAAGCCCATCCGAGGGAGGGGGGAGGCCACACTGACAGGTGAGGATGTGCAGAGCGGAGCCCTAGATCTTTTCCAGAGAGCAGTTCTGGGAGGAGAACTAGAGACCGACGATGCGTGTTACAGAGGCGCCAACCTAAATAACAAACAGGGAGAATGTCTAAAAGAAAATGGTGTTTATTCAGGAACAGGCACTGCAAGGGGAATACCTGTGCCATAGTAAACCACGTGTGTATTCAGGGAGGTAGAGGGAGATGAAGGCTTTTAAAGGAAAATGGAAGAGGCTTGCATGGCTGTTTTGAGATGATTACCTTTGGCTACGAGGCTCAGTAATAAGGGTGGCAGCAGCTGGGGCTGGGCAGGCGGTTGCTGGGCAGATGTCCTCCCGGAAGTATTCATTTTGTGTCAGGTTGCGATGGCTTTTGTGCGAGGTTGTGGTTTTTGCAGAGTCTTTTGTGATAGTTCTTGTTATCAGGCGTTTGTGCGTGAGAATCTTCCCTTTATGGGCTTTTCTGGCTCTATCGGTCAGGGGTTTAACACATTTAATACATCACAACACCACGTTGAGTCTGACAGCTTGCACAGAGGCAACAGAAGAGCAAGTGCTCACTGCACGCGAGCCGTGCCGGGCATCCTGCACCCACCCCTCCGCTCCTCCCAGCAGCTGCCGAGCGGGCACCTTATCCCCGTTTTACCGAGCGCGGAGACCAAGAGGCTGCTCCAAGGTCACGTGGCAGGAAATGGCAAGACTGGGGTCCGTTGATTAATTCCCAGGTAATCGAATTGGAGTTTCGCGTGTTCCGAGTGTCAACCCCAAAGCCCTTGGAGGGTTTGCTGCAGGAAGTCCTCCCATCCACGAGAAACTTACGGAATTTCCCTGTCCGTTTCTCTGTCAGGCTCATGACCTGGGGGAGCGGGCTGCAGCCCCGCAGCACAGTCCCAGCCTCCCCACCTGCCCCTCCCTCCCGGGCCGTTAAGTCCCAAACGGTGAAGAGGACAACTCACGGGTGCCACTTCTTCCGGTCACTTTTCCAGCGGTCCTCAAAGGACCCCCAGCCGTTGGGGCCTGCAGAGCCCGAGTGATAAGCTGCAACCTTGACACACAGCCGTCACTCCCGGGAGCAGGCAGTGTGGCCGGTTCTGTTGTCTGGCACCTCCCGGCTCAGCGGTGACAGTGACCTTTGGGAGGGTGCTGGGGCTCTGGGCCTTGCACCATATTTTCCAAAGTCTGCCGAGGTCACATTCTGAACCCTTGACCCTGGCCAGCTCTTCCCAGACGTGTCGCCCAAGCCACGAGGGGGATCGAGGGAGGGAGCGAAGGTGGCTTGGGTCAGGTCCACCCCTCCTGTTGCATAAACAGTCACGCTCACATGGCCTTCCCGGCTGAGTCACTGGAGCCACCCCCTCCCCTTGGAAAGGGCAGCACATCGTCTGTATTAATTCTGGACACAGGCTCCCACCCGATGCCTCCTCCGTGTGCCCTGGCTGGTAAGGCCTCCTGGGATCGCTGGAAAACAGCCTGGCAAAGGTGACGCCACACGACACAGACCAGCTGCGGTTGTCAAGTGTCTCTTGGCTGGTTCACTTGGCTTTCTTGGGATGACCGTCACATGAATATGTGACTCAAATTTTGTTTCATTTCCTTACTCGACATGATGAGGACATCGTGTTTATAGGAAAACCTCTTATCTCTGTTGTTATTCATTCATTCAAGTAGTATTTACTGAGCATCTGCGTGGTGGCGTGTGTGAGGTCACAGCAGTAAACACACCTCCTCTCTGTCCCGCAGAGGATGTGGGAGTCAGCAGGTGGCCACAGGGCACTGCACAGGAGTGTCGATGGGGCAATGACAGGCTGGGTGGGGGGAGGGTGCTGGCCTAGGCCTCCCCGAGCAACAGCTGAGCTTATCCTGAAGGATGGGCGGGAGCTCAGCAAGGGAGAAGGCAGGAGAGCATCTGGAAGAACAGTGCGTGCAAGAGAAGGAGGCAGGAGCTGGGCTCCAGGCTGCAGGAAAGGGCTAGAGCAGGGGCGTTGAGGGGCAAGGCCGCAGAGAGAAGCAGGAGCTGGTTGGCCGTGCCGAGGAGTTTGGGCTGTCCCCCAGGAGCATGCGAGGGGGTTCTCAGCAGGAGAAAGGCAAGACCAGATTTGCTGGGTGCACATCCAGGGCTAGAGGCAGGGAGGTGTTGGCAGCGACGGGGGGCGGGGATGACGGTGGCTTGGACGAAGGTCATAGCAATAAGGACAAAGAGAGATGGATGAATTCAAAAGACATTTCATCAGATCTGGGCAAGTGATGAGATGTGCCAACACTCAGTATGTGCCAACACTGCAGGCTGGTGGTTCCTTTTCCGGAAATAGGACCCTGGGTAAGTAGCAGGATGGGATTTGGGCAGATCCTGAGTTTAGCTCTCAGACATGCTGAGACCAGGGCCCATATGACCTCTCAATAAAATTGTTTGGTAAGTTAATGTCCCAGAAACGAGCAAAACCCTCTAGTCTTTTCTCTAGCAGATATTTATTGAGCACCTACTATATGCCAGATATTGTTTTAGACCCTCACCAAAGGAGGTGTCCCAGGCACGGCCTCAAATACCTCCTCAGTGAGGCCTACCCACAAACCAAAAACAGGAATCGACATTCCGAGCCAGCCAGCAGACAGCCAACAGTTTTTCAGATCAGCAGACAAATAGTGACCCAAGGAAACCCTTCCAGAGGAGAGACATGATTAGATTGATCATTGGAGGCTGTAGGGAGGCTTGCACTAGAATAATGTGTGTTGCGGTTGGAGAAAAATGTCAGTATTAATTCCTGGATTTTTCATTTGTGTTTTTTTTTGAGGTTATACATTTCACAAATTCAGAAATTTTTCTCTGAGAATTCCAAGCGCAAGGACATCCAAACCGGGGAGGCAGGTGAGTGTTTGGCACCCATGGATTAAGTCAGAATGTTGCTGACCTCAGGGGTGTCTCGTGACCCTTATGGAAGGAAACCAGCTCATAGGCCAGGTCACTAGTCTGTAAGTTACAAATCTTATCCACTGCACAGTGTCTAATATATAGCAGGTGCCCTGTAAATATTCGCCAAATGTGCAATGAATGAAACCAAGCTGGCAAACAGATTTTCGTATGTTAAAGGCCACGATAAAGACAAATGTGTTGATGTCAATGAACAGCCTTTGGGTCGGAAGGCTAACCAGGCACCACCAAGCACAGGGCGGCTATTCTTTGTCCCCTTGGGCTCTAACCAGTCATAACTTGGAGTCCACATCTTCCCTGTCCAAGAGGACTTTCCTGAGGTAGGGTCAAGAATCAGAACTGGTCCTTCCAGCTAGAAAAATGTTCATTGAGCCTCATGAAGAGGCTGGACAGGTCAGCTCCTTAAAGCAGCTTTTTTTTTTTTTTTTTTTTTTTTATAAACCCCAACCCATGGTGTGGCTGGATCAGAGCCAGCCTCCTTTCCAAGGAGAGGCTAGTCGATTGAATTCAGATTGAGCAGAAGTGGTCTGAGCCATCTCCTGGTGCGGGAGAAAGAGCTCCGGGGTTGATTGGTGATGTCTGCCATGCGCTGGCCGTCCTGAAAGTGGACATGGACGCCCGTGCTTTATCCACAATTCTGCTCCTGCCTATAATCACCCTGATGGGTGAGGTTTTTTTCTAGCCCAGCATAACCAGACCACCTGAAGCTATCCAAGACTTGAGATGCCAACCCAGGTTCTGAACCCCAGCACCAACAATACTGAAAAGTTGGTAAATAATAATAATAACGGGAAGAAGAAATGGTACCCAAGGTCCCACAGTGAAACTAATGGTGAAGCCAAGAAATAAGTAGATAGGGCTAGTGGCCCCCCAGGTCCTGTCTGGCCCTGAGATTTAGGTTTGGGGAGAGTGCCCCCTGCACCACCCTCCCCTCCGCTCTGCACTGTCACAGGAGCTGAGCACTCTTTCCCCCTGCCTCTTGTGCCTCACCCGCCCTGGCACCCTTGGATCTGCCCGCCTATGCCACCCACAGGTTAGACGCTCCCATATAAAGTCTTCTGCTGTTTGCAAAAAGCCTTCTTCACACTGTCATCTTATTTCAGACTTCCTGATGAAATGCGTGCTTTCTAGTGGTCCCCATTCCCTTGAGGACAGTGAGACTGTCGGGAACCCTGCCCTCTCTGACGGGGGCTTTCCTGTGTTGCACTTTGCTGTTACCTTTCAGATGGGTGACATTTAGGTACCGATAGCCCAGTAGTTCTCAACAGGGCCCTGGGGAGTGATTTTGCTCCATGGGGGACATGCGGCAATGTCCAGAGACCTTGTTGGTTGCCGCAGCTGGGGAGGGTGTGCTGCTGGCACCCAGTGGGCAGAGGCCAGGAATGCGGCTGAATCTCCGCCATGCACAGGACACCCGCCACCACAGAGAGTTATCTGCCCCAAATCACAGTAGTGCCCAGGCTGAGATACGCGGGAACAGGGGAGGGCAGGGTGAGGCCCCCGAGAGGGTCCCAGCCAGCCTCCCTGCCCCACGAAGCCTTTTCCAATTCCCCGTGGAGGGCGGCTTGTGTGCCCGTAGGTCCTACAGCTGTTAGTCGGCAGCTCGCTTGGGTGCTTAGCACTTCCTGTGTGGCCTTGTAAGGCTGGTTGCAGTGTCCCCCTCCAAGCCAGTAAGCCCGAGGCCCAGGCTCCATTGTTTGTTCCTGAAAGGCCTGGGAAGCCTCTTGCCCACTCGGTCTACTAATGACTGTGATCGAGCAAAGGCGTATGGGTATGGGGGGAGGACGCCGATGCATCTTTGGGTGGGGAAGCTACTGAAGTGGCTGCTCACGTCATCTTCTCTCCACAGATGTGATTCTCGAGTGCCTGGGCTTCAAGTGGGAACTCCACCAGCCCCAGCTTTTCCAGTCCGAGACCTTGACCAGGCTTTACGTGGCGGCCCTGGCGCGGGGCGCTTCAAGCCCCCTGAAGGAACTGGAGAAGCTTCTGCAAGGTACTTTGTCACCGGCACCTAGAGCCCCAGTGCCCTCTGGTTGGAGAGGCCCCAGCTTGGCACTTGGTTATCTGTTTTGGGACCCCCGTCACTCTGGCAGTTAGAAGCGAGGCTCCTTGGTGTGACCTTATCACGTGACCTAGCCTCAGTTTCCTCAGCTGTGAAATGGGGATAGTAGTTCTTCTGCTGTGGCTTTGAAGACTAGAGGAGGTAAGAGCGTGGAGTTCTAGAACAATGCCTGGCACGGCGGGCACTCGGTAAGTGTCAGTTGTTGTCCTGAAGATAACCCGGGTCTCGTCTGGCCAGCTACGACATACAGAGTGTACCTCCTTCCTCGAGAAGAGAAAACGGGCTGTGCCGAGTGCTCTGAAGGGCTTTCTGGAGGGAAGGCGCAGTTCTGATATTTGTGGCTTCTTTGGCCCTAAGCATGCTGGTTAGAGGTCTGCGTGTGTGCACGTCTATTTTCCTGTCCTGCCTTGCCTTGCCAACTTCACCTCATTCCGACATGAATTTAGGTCATTTCTTTCTTTCTTTGTCTCCTTTTTAAATCCTTATCATCCCCGGCTGCTCTATAAGTCTTCTCTGGCCATATTGCCAACTTTTTCTCTGGGCAACAGGTTGGCACCACCTCAGGCTGACTCATGAGCAGGTGTCATGGAAAATTCAAGGCCCCCCGGCCAGCTAGCCTGCCGGTCAGGATGGGATCGCATTTCCAGGATGTGGCAGTGAAGCCCTGTTATTCTAGAGTCAGACAGGCAGCCAGAGCCCCCGTCGCTGCCCTTGCCGGGCTGGAGGGAGAGCCCCGCTGCCTGCGGGAACTGCTGGCCCCAAACCTCTGACTCAGCCCTTCCGCGCTGAGTGGGCCATGGGGCCAGCGCGGCTTCCCACAGACCACAGCCACCTCGGCACTGGCTCTCGGTCGTCTTTGCTCTTCCTGAGCATTTGTCCTGGCGTTTTCAACAGCGGGACTGGGCTCTCGCCTCTCCCCTGTGCCCAGGTCAGAGGCCATCGGTGAAAGGCTTTGGTGACCAGACGGTGAGTTCATGGAAAAGCAAGAGACTCTGGAAGGGGAGATGGAGTCATTGTTAACGTTATGGTCTTGAACATGTCTAGAATGGTTTCCCTAAAGGAAAATATTTGGCCCGGCTACGACAGCCACTCTGATGCAAGGCCCCCTGCTAGAGGCTGGCCCTGGCCAGGAGACATCGGGGAAAGTGCAGGGATGAAACCCCAGTGCCCTCGACTGTCACGACTCTCCAGGGTCTCTCTGCAGGCACCACAGACTGATCAGTTCCTGGGACTCGCGTCTCCAGGACTTTCAGTGCGAACAGGCACAGTCCTTCCCGTAACCTCCTGTGAGGGTAGCCGGAGACGGTGGGGAAAAGGGTCTTTGTTCTCGTTTCCTGCAGTCTTTGTAGTTGCAAAGAGTGAGTGCTTTTGGCTCTTTCATTTCTTCCATTACCTGGAACGTTGGGCTCTCTGTTGATGGAATCCGTGCACTCCAGTACTCAGCTGGTGTTGACTGAGTCCCAGTATGTGCGTGCTGAGGCTCCAGGGCATGCAGCGGCAGGTAAACCCTCTCTGCTGAGCTGCCTGGTAGGTAATAGCCCACAGAGACGTGGCGTGATAGCAGGTCTTGCTGAGGTCAGTCTATGAAGATGAATAAAGCCAGTTATCTGGGGAGGTGGGGGTGGGAGTGCCACCTTACCTGCGGGGTCAGGGAAGGCCTCCTGGAGGTGGGGACACATGAGCAGGCCCCTGATGAGGTAGAGCGGAAGGGCGGAAGCTCACCCTGGCCTGGGAAGCAAGCCGAGAGGAGGCGGTGTTGGGGCACAGCGGACAGTGCGGGAGGCAGGGGTTAGAGGCCACGTGGGTCTTGGGGCCGCTGCTGGGGCCTTGGCTAATGTGCCAAGGGCGTGGGGTGCTGCTGGGGACCTGAGAGAGCTGCTGTGCTGCAGCTCACGTTCTAGACAGCCTCGAGCGGATGGGGTTGGCTAGCCATGAATTGCGCCGCCTTCCCTTCCTCCTGGAAGTCCTCGGTGCCAGGGGTGCCCAGTTTGGAGATCTGGGGGGCAGAGTGCCAAGAGCCCCTCCTCCGTGAGTGGATGCCTCAATCCCACATTCAGCCTTTAGCAAGTGGTCACTGTGCTCCCACCTGTGGCTGCCCTGCCCCAGGTGCAGGAACAGCCTGCCCTCACACTGCTCGCAGCCCAGCGAGGGGGAGGCGGCGGGTGTGAGCACCAGTTTCCCAGTTGTGACAATGCACAGTGGCTATGCAAGATCGTTGGGGGAAGCCGGGTGAGGGGTACATGGGAAATTGTACTATTTTGGCAACATCTTGTGAGTCTTAAGCTATTTCAAAATGAATTGTTTTAAAAATGCATCCACTAAACAAACAAAATACAGTGTGACGCATGCTAAGATCGAGGTTCCGTGAAGAGCAGTCGGAGCCTCCCACTGTCTCCTCACGATGGTTACCAAGTGCATGCTCCTTGTCCAACTTCCTTTACCAGCTCGGTCACCTGGGAAGACCAAAGAAAGAGACCCTGTAAAAAAGATAATCATTTCCTTGAAGATCAACGACCCGGAGGTCACTGAAGTTGGTAATGT
>RJWJ010047640.1:0-10892 GCA_004363605.1 Indri indri | reverse complement strand
ACTCGTAGCGGCCCAGATAAAGGCGGGAGGCATAGAGGGCTGAACTGGGGGCCACGACATGGGGGCAGGGGCTCAGCGGCCACCAGGGCCTGTGCCTACCACCCCAAAGTCTCAATCCCCAGGTGACCCAGCCTCCCCACCAGAGCCCCAGAACCCTCCACCCAACCCTGGCCTCTCATACCCTGCGGACTTGATCTGGCTCCAGATCCCATCAGTGAGGTACACATATATCTGGCCTTGGCCTGCCAGGGCCGAGAACACATCCTGTTCCAAGCGGATGGTACCTGCCCCTGGCCACAAGCCTGGAGAGTCCTCCCTGGCAGAGAGGAAGGATGCTGACATCAGTTCCCCAGCTGAGCCCACCTGTGGGGCTCACACGGTCCCTCAGGGACAGGAGTCTCAGGGATTCCCACCACTGCTCCAAGCCCCTCTCCAGGTCTAGTCAGGTCGTCTCCAAAGGGCTGCTCTCATCCCAGGAACCTCTCCCACCCAGCCCCAGCTTGGTGGGTGCTATCACAAGGGAACCCCAGGCACAGACCCACCTCCCGTCCCTGCCCAGTGTCCCCATGTCCAGAAGGAGTTCCCCCTATTTGCACATTCTCCCCCCATTCAGCCCTCTACCCCCGACCCCCCAAGTCACCCTCCCCTTGACTGGATGGAATGAAACACAGACAGACTCACCCCAGAGCAAGGCAGCTGGTGAGGGCAGAGACAGTCACAGACAGAGAGGGAGACAGAGATGGTAGAGATGCCAGCTCAGCAGAAACAGAGACAGAGAGGCCAGGAGAGGTGGAGAGAGAAGCAGAGACACAGGTGGGAGTGAGAAATGGCCGTGTGTGAAAAAGGCATGAGATGGGGCGATGGGCGGGGAGGAGCAAAGGCAAAGGTCCCTAGAAGGAAACAGCTTTTGGGCCTAGGAGGGCCACCCCGACACCGTGGTGAGCAGGGCTCTGAGTGCTGCACTCCCAGGGGAGCCTCAGCCTGAGAGTGAGCGTGTGTGCACGCGTGTATGTCTGCACCGAGTGCGTGTGCACCCAACTGTGTGTTGCCGTCTGTTCTGAAAGACATCTCTGGGACACTCAGGGCTTGAGAGAAATGGACCAGAGGGGAGTGGGCAGGCAGTGACAGAGGAGGAACTGGGATGGATAAGGAAGAGGGACAGAATGAGGTTAGAAGGGGAGGGGCTCGGAGGCTCAGCTGGAGATGACAGGTGGAGAAGGGAGGAGGGAGGAAGGTGAGCAGGTTGCCATGGAGCCTGCAGAGACTGGTGTGTGTCAGGGTCCGGGACTGGGGGTACTTGGGGTCACGGGGCCATGGGGCCTGCCTCACAGTTGCCTATCCTGCTGATTGCGCTGGAAGACATCCCGAAGAGGCTTCAGGGCTTCCGGGGAGAAGAGATAGATGCCACAGTTGATGATGTCACTGATAAACGTGCTGGGTTTCTCCACATAGTGCAGGACCTGAGGACAGAGCGAGCTGGGTTCAGTAGAGGAGGGGACCACCGCCACAGTCCCCCAAGACCCTCTGATCTCCAGGCCCTCCCTGTCCCTCCCCCCTGCTGCCAGGGTGGTCTTCCGAAAATGCAGCCACGTTCTGCCACTGCCTGGCTTTAAACCCCGCAACAACTGCCATTGCCTGATCCACCTTCAGCTAAGTCCAAACTCCACGCTTTTCCCTGCCGGCCCTCCCTACCCCCAGCACTCCCAGAACACAACCGCATGCCATTGCGTGCCTGCACCTGGAATGCCCTTTCCCATCTCTTGATCTGGAAATCGCACGTTTCCAAACCCAGGTGACACTGTCACTCTCTCTGTGAGTCCTCTCTTGCCAGCCTCAGAGCTAGCGATTCATGCCTTTGGGCACCCCTGGCCTGTGGGCACACCTGACCCTTGACACTGTGTCATTTGCAAAGGTTGGCTTTGACTTGTGTCTGCCACTGGCCTGAGAGGTGGGGACTGTGCCTTTTTGGCTGTGTTTCTCTCACACCTACCTTGTGTCTGGCACAAATTATGTATGTGCGTGTTTACATGTATGTTTGAAATTAAAGGATGAACAAATAAAAGGTGTGTGTGACAGTCAATTAGGCTCAGGGCAGGGAGTTTCACAAACAGGGTAGAGACCTCCGGCCTTGCCTATTAAGCCTCCCCCTTCATAACTGGGGAGGCAATTATGCCATTTCCTGCCTCCGTGACTTTGCACATGCTGTTCCCTCTGCCTGCAATGCCTTCCCTTCTCCTTCTTCTAAACAAATCTGACCCAACTCAGACCTGCTTCCTCCAGGAAGCCCTCCCCACCCCATGCAGGTAAGCACCTTGTGCACCACACCCATGGAAATGAACTATGACCCCTTTCCCCCTAGCCAACTTCTCTCAAAGGGATATAAGATGATTAATCGGGGACAAGACTAGGAGCTTGCCCCATATCATTCCAGCATCTCTAGAGGCATGGAGTAGGGGGTGACACACAGAGTGGGCACCCACCCAGCTCCTCTCTGCTCTCACCTCGTGCGTCTGTGGATTCTCAACGATGCAGCCGTAGTTGAGGGACTGCGTCCTGTTAGCCTGAAAGACAGACACACCCGAGACAGTGACCTGCCTGCTGTGGGGCCGCTAGGTCTGTTTTCTCTTTCTTTTTTTCTCTCCCCTATGGCACCTGGCACGCAGCTCCGCCACTGACAGGCCTTCAGCAAGGGTGAGAACTGACAGCTGCCCTCCCCCTCCCTACTTCTGAACAGCCAAAGGGCTCGGGGTCTCCACTGACACCTCCATTCCTGCGGCAGCAGTACATCTCCTGATGCCAGTTCCCACTCCAACCCCCAGGGCTGCTGCTGACTCCCTGACACCCAGCATTCCAGGAAGCTCTCCGGATCACGCCCTCCTGGTCCCCTCACCGTGGTGCCAAGGAGTAAGAAAGGGTGACGCTGGCGTCTGTGGGCATCCAACATAGCATTCAAGGGGAAGTCAGAGCAGACGTCAGCATTGAGCACGAAGAAAGCCTCGGGGCCTCCAGCCAGGATCTGGTCCCGAAAATGGTAGAGACCACCCCCTGTGCCCAGGGGGGCAAATTCCTGAAGGTACCTGTTCCCAGGGACCCCAGAGCCAGCTCAGCGGATCCAAGGAGACAGATACATAAGCCAGGGCACCTGACCTCACCCTGCTCCCAGGAACACTCCTGCCCGAGGCCCACAGAGAAACTCCATATATTCAAGGATTCAGAGATGCCCAAGTAACGATCCTTCTAGTATGTGAGGGTGAATTCTGGAAAATGCTGATTCAACCCACTCCTGAGAACTCAGAGGCCTAGGGCACCCCCCACCCTCATATATGTATGTGTGCACAGACACCTGACTGGAAGGTTAAACTCCTGCTGGGCAGTTTCTAGGAACTGGGTAAGGGGCTCATCTGGTTGGTAGAAGCCAATAAGCAGAATCTCCTGCATCCCAGGGACCTGAGAACAAGAGAAGAGGTTGGGAGAAAAAAATATCCGATAAGAAGGAATTATGGGAAAATCCCTGGTGGTGGCACAAAGTCCAGAGACCACAGCCCCTGGGCACTCACTTTACCACTCTGGCCTGTTTTCTCCTCTGGACAATGAGGAAGTTAGGGAAGTTTCAGGCCTGATCTTCCAATCTTTTATTATTACCCTCAACCCACCTGGACTGGGACCCACTCTAGGAAAGATTTTGCTTACCAAGCTGTGTTAAAGGATAATCCATTCATTCCTCCCATTTTTATTATCTGTCAGCCTAAGCTTGAGATCAGCATACACCAAGGGCCTGCATTGTACTAGGCACTTTACAAACATTATTTCTAAGCTTCACCACCCCACAAAATAGGTCTCATCACCCCCACTTTACAGATAAGGAAACAGGCTCAGAGAGGGTATGAAATTTGCTTTAGGCCTCACAGCAGCAGAGACTGAATTCAAACCAAAACCTTGCCTGTCCCAATACCAAAAGCAATAAAGATATGAGCTCCATGGTGATCATCAAGATCATGAATCGTGTGCTTGGTTTTCATTAAGGGTCCCCAAGCCATGGCTTTACATTGTTTCTAACATCCCTGCCTGATCTCACATTCCGTACTTTAAAAATAGGAGTGAAATCCGAGCAGGAAGAAGCCAGATGAGAGACCAGATTAGGGGAAGACAATAGGGCAGCACCACTGCACAACTTGAGGGGGCGCCATTCACCCTGTCATCTGTGAATGATAGTCCTGGAGTTATGCCTGGTGGGAAGAGATCATGGTTGGGAAAGGGGGAAATAGGGAATGAAGGAGATGAGCAGGAAGTGAGGTTAGAGAGGGCAGCCTATGGGATTACCTGGGCACAGGCCTCGATATGGTGCTGGATCATAGGGACTCCAGCCACAGGAAACAGTGGTTTGGGCACCTCAAAAGACAAAGGCCTGAAGCGAGTCCCTGCGAGTGGAGAAAGGAGAACATTTCAGCTTCCTGCCTTCCTCTGCCTCCGGCCCTACCAACCACTCCAGCCCAACCTCCTCCCCCGACTCCCCTGGCACCTCACCCTTCTGAGGGCCTCCAATCAGGATCACGGCTTTGAGCATGATGGTGACTGCTACCTAAACCTCAAATTCCACCAGAGAAATCAAGCTCAGATCTCACACCCCAACCAAACCCCAAATAGCAACACTTAGCCCATTCCCAAGATGTAAACCCAAAGTTTAATGTAGTCCCTCCCTGGACACAACATCTACAAATCCTACACATCTCAAATCCCAACCCAGATTCCAGTAGGTCTTCACACCTCACAGTGATTCCTCCCAAATTCTGAAATTCACATCCCACAACTGGGTCTCTAACAGACTTCCCTGTGGCCATGAACAAATTCCGCAAATTCAGAAATTTGGCAAAGACCCCCTTCTCAGACCCAGAACCTCAAAAACCAGAAACCTCAAGCCCACTGATCCCCAAACTGTTGCAGCCTTGTTCTGAATCTTAAGCCCTGAATCCCAGTTGCAAGCCCTGAATACTGAACCGCAAACCTTGAGCGAGCCCCAGACAGTTAACTTCGATCCTAAGCATAAACCCCAAGTATTGAACTGACACTGATGTGCATTTGATGAAACCCCAATCCAAGCAAAAACCCTCTATAAGCTGAACGGGAACCCTAAAACTAACCTCTATATGTTGAACCGCGAATCAAAAGACAGGTTCCCTTGGCATCCTAAACACTGAACCCACCAACCCCGAGTGCGAATACTGATGACTGGTGCCGAATCTCTGGATTCGGAGGATTGATTGCCAACCCTAGGAATCCCACACTGTCCAATAAACCCTAGCCTCTAGCTGCCAGGGGTTGCGGACCAACACAGGCGTGGACGCGCGGAGAGGCAGCCTAGTCCTCCGAGCACGCCCTCCGCGTAGGGGGCCGGGCCCTGCCCCTCCTGCCGCCCCTCCACCAGCTCCCTTTACCACCAGCTCTCTTTCTGCCAGCTCTGCCGCCCGCTACTCCTCGCTCCTTCCGCGCACGTGTCTTCTCGCAACTCGCGAGCACTCCTTCGCAGGGTCTGCTGGGAATTGTAGTTCCGAAGATTCCTCCCCCTCCCCCCGCAACGCCCCAGCTTCTAACTTTAAGAGAGAGAGGGAAAGCGGCAGTGAACCCCAGGGGCGTAGCCAAGGTATCGAGGGGACGGGATTAATGAGAAGAAGGGTGGGGCCTGAGAAGCAGAGGCTGGAGCCTGAGACCGGGAGCCCAGCTATCCGGGAATGGGCCCAGGCGCAGCAGCCGAATTGGATAACTAACTCGGTCACAGGGAGACGAGGGACTGGAGACGAAGGGGACGCAGGGGGCTTGGAAGGGGCAGGGCCGGGGCGCAAACTGCCGCGGGAGGTGGCTTCAGGCACACGAAAGAAGGCAAGGCGGAGTGCTAGGCTCCACAGCACGTCCGGCTGAGAAATAACGGAGCGTCCGACGGCGAGAGAAACCCTATCCCAGATTAGCTTTCTGTAAAATGGAGCACTGGGCTGGGCACTCTCCAAACTTCCCTCTGACTCAGACATCCTGTGACCTTGGTGTGCGGGTCTGGAATAAGTTTGCGCGCGGGTGCGGGGGACAGGAAATGGCGACGCTACAGAACAGAATGGGCGCGGAGGGTCAGAGAGAGCCACTTTATTAAGCCAGATGAACGAGGGTTGTCGGTCCCACCCGCCCCCGGGCTTGGAGCCAGGGCGAAAGGTCGGACGGTCCTTTTCAGGCCACGTCCACGCGAGCGAAGCTCTGGTCCATGCCCAGGCTGTTCTCTACGTACACCTCGTACTTGCCGCTGTCCTCGGGCGTGGCCCGGCGAATGGTCAGCGTCGCGGTGGTGCTGCCGATATCGAAGAACACCCTGGGGAGAGGGCAGCGGGGAGGGCGGAGCCGCGGATCAGTTTACGCGCGCACCGGGCCAGACCACTTAGCCAGCTCTGCCCTTCCCAGTTCTCCGCCCTCGAGCCACTCCCGCCCTGTTCGTGGGCTCAGTCCCGTCCAGGTTCCAGCTCCAGGCCCTGCCCTTGCCGCAGGTCCCAGCCCTCGCCTGTCGTCCTCCTCGATGTCCTCCCCGTCCTTAGTCCAGCCCACGTCGGGCGCAGGCTCGCCCAGGATCTCTGCGGTCAGCTTCACCGTGGTGCCTTTGCGCGCCTTGGTATTGTCGGGTCCCTTTGAACCTTGGCTGGGACTAGAAGAAGGGAAGGGGAATGCGACCCAGTGAGGGACCTGGAGATGAGGCAGGGCAAGGGCATCACCTCCCCAGCTAGTATCAGGCCCTGAATACGAGATGCATTTAACTCGCAGTATGATATTAGGCAGATCATTAGCCTCTCTGGTTTCATCTCCTTAGCGTTAAAGGTGACTTATCCCTGCCGCTACTTTGTCGCCCGGTCGAATAGAGGATCAAAAGAGATAAATCGAGTAAAAGTCCTAAAATGTTCACACATCTCGCGGAGCCTCAGAGACAGCTCTGGGCAGTGGAAATCGCCCAGGTTTGGGAGCCAGAAAACCCGTCTCTAACCCTGGCTCTGCCTCTGGCTCTCTGTGGGACCTCGGGGCCCTGGCGCAGGGTGATCTAAGCCCACAACGGACTGCTCAGCTGAGTGGGGCCAGATCCCGAGGTAGGGAAGCACGTACGTACTCCGCCGGCGCGGCGATGCGCCCCAGGCTGTGTCCGGGCTGGGTCGGCCAGGACCCAGTGGTTAGGCCCAGCGGCAAATGCGCTCGGTTAGCCAGGGCTGCGGGTGCCCGCAGGGTGGGGCGTTCTGCGCCTTGGCGCTGCGCCTGGGGCGCGCGTACCTTCTACGAGAATGTGCGCCGAGTCGGAGCACTGGCCAAAGGGGTTGGTTACGTTGATGCTGTACTGGCCTAGGTCTGCCAACTCGCCATCGCGCACCACCAGTGCCACTACGTCGGGGTCCTCGAAGACGTAGCGGTGCTTGGGCCCGTCGCGCAGCTCCTTGCCATCCTTACTCCAGCGGATGAACGGGTCCGGGAAAGCCGAAATGCGGCAACTCAGCTTAGCAGCGCTGCCCTCGATCAGCACCACGTCCTTCAGCGGCTCCAGCACCTGCGGTGGCCCCTTCTCGCGCAGCTCCTTCCGGGACCTACCCGCGGGCGGGATCAGGGCCCAGTGTTCCCACGACAGGGCCGCCAAAGCGCTGGCCTTGGGCACAGTGTTTCCTGCCCATCCCCTCAGCCCACCAGAGCCCTAAACGTAGGGGTTGGTAGGGAAGGGGACTGCTCCTGAACTGCTACTGTGGTAAAACGATCCACTCTTGCCGGCCGCCCTTCCACACCTCAGTAACCACTCTGCTCTAAGTCCAGTGACTCTAGTGGTTCATGGCACTGTGCCCTCCACACCCCCATTCAGGAATGTGCGTTCTGCAGCTCCCTTCCTCTACAGAGTTCCAGGGCTCCCCCTCACCTGTGGCCCCGGTAAGAGGCCTGAATGCGAATGGCCGCGCTCTGCACCTGGCGGTCATTGATATCCAGGGTACATCCAGCAGGTGGGGCCGCAGCTGCTGGTTTTTTGCAGGAGCTGCTTTGGACATCTGGGGAGCAGACAGCAAACATGGGGGTCCAGTATGTGACAGAGCCTCTCACCATCGGCCCTTTTCCCACTTGAACAGAACATTCCCGGAGGTGGGAGTGTCTGGGGCTTCTCTGAGAATCATACTCACCCTGGAGGCGCTGATGCAGACTTGAGCTGAATGGCTGGGTTGCAGGAGGCACAGAGCCCTTCCAGATGGCATAGTAGGGGCACAGGCAGGTGCTCAGCCCCTGGGCTTGGTTTTATACATCGCTCCCCTCCTTGCCTTGTTTGGCGTGGTTGCCCAAGCCCCCCGGGACCCCATATCCGCCCCTCTGACCCAAGTGGTCTCTTTATTTAGCCCGAGGATGTTTGGGATGCTGGCTCAGCCACTGGGGCAAACCAGGGTGGGGGGTGGGGGAAACCCCAGTGGCTCTGGGGCGCGCTGTGTGTCAGCACCTGGACAGCTGGACAGCTGGACGTGGCCCCATCCCCTCCCAGGGCAAGGGGTAGCCATCCCAATCCTGGGAGGACCAGACATGGCCCCTAGCTGACAACAGATTCAGCTTACTGCTGGGGCAGCTTTATACTCAGGTCAGTATCAGGACACTGTTAAGGGGGTTCGAGTGTTTGTGGGGGTGTCCCTGAATAAAGCCAGAGTAGCCGCAGACTTTGTGGTCCATACAGCTAATCACAACAGGGCCACGTAGCTGTCAAGACCAATCCGGAAGCACCTGACTCTTCCCTCATCCCCGCCTCCGCCCCGCCCTGCCCCAGGAGTCCAGGGTTGTCATTTCCACGCTGTGCCCCCTGGCGGTAAACTAAGATATACTGAGAGGGGACATTTCGAGAATAGCAGCCCCTCCATGCCATCACCATCCCCGCTCACTCCCTTTGATGTGACATGGTAGGGTCTGGCTGGACTGCACTGTCCCTAGAGATTAGCACCACTACTGGCTCCCCACCCGACATCTGCCCAGGCCCTTTTGGGGCCATAAACTGGAAAATACGGGCATCAAACTGCCTGGGGTGAAAGGGTTCAGTTAACCCCTCTGGGGCTTGCCTGGAATCCAGTCTGCCCAGGCCAGAGCTCCCAGGAGGAGCATTGCTTCCATTCATTGTAACCACCCGCCCAGGTGTGGGGCACTGTCACCTTTTGATCAGAGCAATTTTGACACAGCTTTGCTGACATAAATTACCTTTGCTCCTCCGGGTTTGGAACAAGCAGTTCACATGCCATTTCCAATGGAGATGGGAAGGGAGCTTAAGATCAGAAAGGGGATGGGAGAGGAATTTTACCACTTATCAAAATATGAGTTCAGGCACCTCATTTTTATACAAAACACTTGCAGTGTGTAGGGGATTGGAGATTCTCACAGGCAAACTGTATATCTTCATCGCGAAAATGACAGGTAGGCAAGGCATCTCTCTGGTCCCTTCCAGCTGGCTTTAACATCCTGTTATTTTATGATGATGGGGTTTGCCTCTTCCCTGGGGTCCTGGGAAGCCAGAGAGGCTGGGCTGGGCTGGGCAAAAGGGCTGTTTGAGCTGGAGCCAAGGGGCCCTCAGCCTCAATCAGCAACACACCAGTGCCAACTCTCTGCTCACAGCTGGAGGCTTTGTTCTTTTCACTTTGCCAAGAACAGAGTTTTCAAGGTAGGGAGGCCTAGCTCCCCCTTCTCCCCCCAATACCAGGGCAAAGCAGCTCAGTTCTAGGACCAATGACCATTCTGTGGCACTGCAGGGGAGCAGCTAGGGTCAGGGTGCGTTAGCACCCAGCAGACGCCCTAACTCGCTGTGGAGACAAGAAGGTCCAGGCTATGTCCCTCAGCCCTAGGAAAATTCCAGACACGGCAGACCAGAGCATTCCCAGCTGGCACTCCATGTGCTCTGACCTGGAGAGTGTGGGGTGTGGGCCTGTCCTGGTTTCTTCTGCAGCTCCTCACACCACCTACTCTTGCCACCACCGGGATGAAACCCACTCTGCTCCAGGGGTCAGGACCACAGCTGGCCTGTCTTCTGGTCCGAGTGAGGCGGCTGAGCCAGGACTGGGCTGTGGGCTGGCCCATTCCCCAGAGCCCAGCATCCCCCAAGTTGTGATGAGGGAACGTGTGACAAAAGGTGGGGGCTACCAGAGTCTGGTCTCATAGGGGGAATCCAATGGGTCTGCCAGCATTCCAGAAACTGCAGGAGGAGAAGCAGACCACAGACTCCCTTCCCTCTAGGCATAAGGAGAGGTGAGGGGACAGGAGGATCAGGGGAGGGGGTTGGAGGGTCCCAAGGTGCTAGCTGTTACCCCTGAATGTGTTGAGGAATCCTCAGCTCTCTCTGGCCCAAAGAAGGTTGAATGTTCCTGTCCTAGGACTCACTGCTCCCGCCATTGTCCCTCCCCATAGACCACACACAGGTCCTGCTGCTTGCCATTTTTATTTTCCTTGTGACAGACAGACGGACAGCTGCACAGACAGCTGGATGGCTGGGGGGATGGTCAGGACAACATGGGCAATAGGGATTGAGTGGAAGGGAAAACTTCATAAAAGTCAATAAATAAATAAATATGCATGGGAAGAAGGACAAAGGCCATGGAGGGGTGGTGGGGACATCCTCGGGCCAGCATAGAGTGCCCAGAGCTGCATCCACCGGCCAGGAGATCCAGCTCTCCACGCTTCTCCAGGATGGCAGCGGCTGGCCCGCCCCCTCCACCTGAGGCTGCCTTCTCTCCCTCCCGCGCCTTGCTGCCCTCGCTCACGTCCTGGCTCTGTCTCCCTGGCACTGTCTCCGTGTCCTGTCACTGCTTCGCTGACACTCTCAGTCCACTGCCCTAACACCCTGGGCTCCTTCCTCTTCCTTCTCACCAGCCATGCTCACCCCC
>RJWJ010047639.1:0-10889 GCA_004363605.1 Indri indri | reverse complement strand
TTCTTCTCATCAGCTCAAGGGGACATTGTCTAAGATTGACCATATTCTAGGACACAAAGCACATCTCAAAAAATTCAAACAAATAGAAATTATGCCATGCATCTTCTCAGATTACAGTGGAATAAAAATAGAAATTAATGCCAACAGAAACTCTCATCTCTACACAATGTCATGGAAATTAAACAACCTTCTGATGAACGATTCCTTCATAAATGAGGAAGTGAAGATAGAAATCAAAAGATTCTTTGAATTAAATGACAAAGGTGACACAAGTTATCAAAATCTGTGGGACACAGCCAAAGCAGTCCTGAGAGAAAAATTTATTTCCATAAATGCCTATATCCAAAGCTCCAAAAGAGCACAAACAGACAACCTAATGAATCGACTCAAAGAACTGGAAAAAGAAGAGCAGACTGACCCTAAACCCAGCAGAAGAAGGGATATTAATAAGATCAAATCAGAACTAAATGAAATTGACAACAAGGAAACTATACGGAAAATTAATAAAACAAAAAGTTGGTTCTTTGAAAAATAAACAAAATTGACATGCCTTTGGTTAAACTAATGAAAAACAGAAAAGAAAAATCTCTAATAAGCTCCATCAGGAACAAAAAAGAAGTTACAATGGATGCCGTGGAGATTCAAGATATAATTCATGAATATTACAAAATCCTTTATGCACACAAACTGGAAAATGTGGAGGAAAAGGACAAATTTTTAGAAATACACAGCCTTCC
This sequence comes from Indri indri, assembly GCA_004363605.1. Lineage (NCBI taxonomy): Eukaryota > Metazoa > Chordata > Mammalia > Primates > Indriidae > Indri > Indri indri. Next base: position 10,152 of record RJWJ010047639.1, on the reverse strand, counting down.
TTGGCTCAACCAGGAAGAAATAAAATTCCTGAAAAGACCAATATCAAGGAATGAAATTGAAACAGCAATAAAAAATATTCCAAAAAAGAAAAGTCCTGGACCAGACAGTTTCACATCCGAATTTTACCACACCTACAAAGAAGAACTAGTGCCCATCCTGCAGAAATTGTTCCACAGCATCGAGAAGGATGGATTCCTCCTCAACACATTTTATGAAGCCAGCATAACCCTGATACCAAAACCAGGAAAGGATGCAACAAAAAAGGAAAACTACAGACTAATATCCTTTATGAATATAGATGCAAAAATTCTCAACAAAATGCTAGCTAACTGAATCCAGGTGCTTATTAAGAAAATAATCCATCATGACCAAGTGGGCTTCATCTGAGAGTCACAGGGTTGGTTCAACATACGCAAATCTATAAACGTAATCCACCACATAAACAGAAGCAAAAACAAAAACCGTATGATTCTCTCAATAGACGCAGAAAAAGCATTTGACAAAATTCAACACCCTTTCATGATAAGAACGCTTAACAAAATAGACATAGATAGGGCTTACCTAAAAACAATACAAGCCATATATGACAAACCCACAGCCAACATCATACTGAATGGGGAAAAGTTGAAAGCATTCCCACTTAGAACTGGAACCAGACAAGGTTGCCCACTATCTCCACTTCTATTCAACATAGTGCTGGAAGTCCTGGCCACAGCAGTCAGGCAAGAGAGTGGAATTAAAGGCATATGAATGGGAACAGAAGAGACCAAACGCTCACTATTTGCTGATGACATGATATTATATCTAGAAAACCCTATGGATTCAACCAAGAGGCTCCTGGAATTGATAAATGAATTCAGTAAAGTCTCAGTATACAAAATCAACACACACAAATCAGAGGCTTTCATATACACCAATAGCAGTCATACTGAGAACCTAATCAAAGACTCAATTCCCTTCACAATAGCAACAAAGAAAATAAAGTTCCTGGGAATATATTTAACTAAGGAAGTAAAAGACCTCTACAGGGAGAACTATGAAACATTGAGGAAGGAAATAGAAGAAGACGTAAACAGGTGGAAAACCACACCATGCTCATGGGACGGCAGAATCAACATTGTTAAAATGTCTATACTACCCAAAGTGATCTACAGATTCAATGCAATCCCTCTTAAAATACCAACATCATTCTTCACAGATGTAGAAAAGTTAATTTTACACTTTGTATGGAATCAGAGAAGACCCCGCATCGTAAAAACCATTGTAGGCAATAACAACAAAATGGAGGGTATCAATTTACCAGACTTCAAACTTTATTATAAGGCTGTAGTAATCAAAGCAGCTTGGTACTGGCACAAAAATAGAGCCATTGACCAGTGGAACAGAACTGAGAACCCAGATATAAAACCATTGTCATATAGCCACCTAATCTTTGACAAAGCAGACAAAAACATACACTGGGGAAAAGAATCCTATTCAATAAATGGTTCTGGGATAACTGGATAGCCACATGTAGAAGACTGAATCAGGATCCACACCTTTCACCTCTCACAAAAATCAACTCACACTGGGTAACAGGTTTAAACCTAAGGAGTGAAACTGCTATAATTCTAGAGGAAGATGTTGGAAATACTCCTCTAGACATTGGCCTAGGCAAAGAATTTATGAAGAAGACCCCAAAGGCAATCACAGCAACAACAAAAATAAATAAATGGGACCTGATCAAGTTAAAAGCTTCTGCACAGCCAAAGAAACTGTCACAAGAGCAAACAGACAACCTACAGAATGGGAGAAAATTTTTGTATGCTACAAATCCGATAAAGGGCTGATAACTAGAATCTACTTAGAACTCAGAAAAATCAACAAGAAAAAATCAAACAACCCTATCAAAAAGTGGGCAAAGGACATGAACAGAAACTTTTCAAAAGAAGACAGAGTAATGGCCCAAAAACATATGAAAAAATACTCGACATCTCTAATCTTCAGGGAAATGTAAGTCAAAACCACAATGAGATATCACTTATCTCCAGTGAGACTGGCCTGTATCAAAAAGTCCCAAAACAATAAATGTTGGCATGGATGTGGAGAGATAGGAACACTCATACACTGCTGGTGGGACTGCAAACTAGTGCAACCTCTGTGGAAAGCAATGTGGAGATACCTTAAAGAGATACAAGTAGAATTACCATTTGATCCAGCAATCCCATTACTGGGCATCTACACAAAAGATCAAATGATACTCTATGAGAAAGACACCTGCACCAGAATGTTTATAGCAGCACAATTCACTATTGCAAAGATGTGGAAACAACCCAAGTGTCCATCAATACATGAGTGGATTAATAAAATGTGGCATATAGATACCATGGAGTACTATTCAGCTTTAAGAAACAATGGTGATATAGCACCTCTTGCATACTCCTGGATAGAGCTGGAATGCATTCTACTAAGTGAAGTATCCCAAGAATGGAAAAACAAGCACCACATGTACTCACCATCAAGTTGGTATTAACTGATCAACACATAAGTGCACATGTAAGAATAACATCTATTGGATGTCGGGCAGGGGGAGGGGGGATGGGGAGGAGGGGACAGGTATATGCGTCCACAAAGGGTGCGATGCGCACCATCCGGGGGATGGGAACGCTTGAAGCTGGGCCTTGGGGGGAGGGGGGCAAGGGCAACATACGTAACCTAAACATCTGTACCCCCATAATATGCCGAAATAAAAAACAAACAACCAAACAAAAAAACCTCAAATAACTGTGCCATTTGCACTCTTTCAGAGTTTTGAGGAGGTATACAATCCTGTAGCATAATGTTCTGGTGGTATTTACCAACTAACCTCTGGTTTGGAAAAATAAAAAAAAAAAATTATCTGAAAAAAAAAAAAGAAACAGAAGGAAATATATAGCTTTAAATTCCTATATAAGAAAGATCTAAAATCAGTTATTAAGTTTCCAGAAAACAAAAAAATAGAGAAAATTAACAAACCAAGATAAGTACATAGAAAAGATTAATAAAATTAATAAACTCCAATCAATACTTATAAGAAAAAGAGAGAGGAGGCACTAATCAATAATGTTAGGAATGAAAGGGGGATATCACTGCAGAGCTTACAGATAAATAATTGGATAATGGGGAAATATTTTTAAAAATACTTTTATGCCAGTATATTTAAAAACATATAAAATGGATAAATTTCTTAAAAGGTACAAACTACCAAAGTTAACTTAAGAAGAAACAGAAAATTTGAATAGCTTTGTAGTTATTAAATAAATTGAATTCATAGTTAGAAGCCTTCCCACAAGGAAAATATCAGGGCCAGTGCCTTCACTGTTGAAGTCTTTCAATCAAAGAGGAAGGAATAAAGATAGAACACTAATACTACAAAATGTCTTTCAAAAAATAGAGGAAGACAGCACAAGCCTGATACCCAAACTTGACAAGCACATTATAGCAAATAAAATTACAAACCAATATTCTTCATGAACTTAGATGCAGAAATCCTTGACAAAATTTTTACACGTGGGCTGGGTATGGTGGCTCACACCTGTAATTTCAGCACTTTGGGAGGCTGAGGTAGGAGGATTGCTTAAGGCTAGGAGTTTGAGACCAGCCTGGGCAACATAGGGAGATCCCATCTCTACAAGAAATTTTAAAAAAAAACCCAATTATCCAGGTATGGTGGTGCCCCTGTATCCCAGCTACTTGGGAGACTGACGTGGGAGGATCACTTGAGCCCAGGAGTTTGAGGCTACAGTGAGCTATTATTGTGCCACTGCACTCTAGCCTGGGTGACTGAGCAAAATCCTGTCTCAAATATATATATATATATATTTACTTTTTTATTTCAGAATATTATGGGGGTACAAATGTTTAGGTTACATATGTTGCCTTTGTCCCACCGGAGTCAGAGCTACAAGCATGATCATCCTCCAGACAGTGTGCACTGCACCCATTAGGTGTGAATATACCTAACCCCCTATTCCCCTCCTACCTGCCTGAAACCCAATGAATGTTATTACTGCATGTGAACACAAGCGTTAATCAATTAGTATCAATTTGATGGTGAGTACCTGTGGTGCATGTTTTCCCATTCTTGTGATACTTCGTTTAGTAGAATGGGCTCCAGCTCCATCCAGGATAGTACAAGGGGTGCTAGATCACCATTGTTTTCTTGTGGCTGAGTAGAACTCCCTGGTATACGTATATCACATTTTATTAATCCTTACGTGTGTTGATGGGCAAATGTGCTGTTTCCGCATCTTTGTAATTGTGAATTGTGCTGCTATAAATATTCAAGTGCAGATGTCTTTTTTGTAGAATGTCTTTTTTTTTCCTTTGGGTAGATACCAGTAATGGGATTGCTGGATCAAATGGTAGTTCTACATTTAGCTCCTTGAGGTATCTCCATATTACTTTCCATAGAGGTTGCACTAGTTTGCAGTCCCACCAGCAGTGTATGAGTGTTCCTATCTCTCCACATCCACGCCAACATTTGTCGTTTTGGGACTTTTTGATAAAAGCTATTCTCACTGGAGTTAAGTGATATGTCATTGTGGTTTTGATTTGCATTTCCCTGACAATTAGAGATGTTGAGCATTTTTTCATACGTTTGTTGGCCATTAGTCTGTCTTCTTTTGAAAAGTTTCTGTTCATGTCTTTTGCCCACTTTTTAATGGGGTTGTTTGATTTTTTCTTGTTGATTTTCCTGAGTTCCATATAGATTCTAGTTATTGGACCTTTATCAGATGTGTAGCATGTGAATATTTTCTCCTATTCTGTAGGTTATATGTTTGCTCTCGTGATAGTTTACTTGGCCGTGCAGAAGCTTTTTGGTTTGATCAGGTCCCATTTATTTATTTTGGTTGTTGCTGTGATTGCCTTTGGGGTCTTCTTCATAAATTCTTTCCTTAGGCCAATGTCTATAAGAGTTTTTCCAACATTTTCTTCCAGAATTCCTGTAGTTTCATGACTGAGGTTCAAGTCTGTTATCCATCGTGATTTGATTTTTGTGAGAGCTGAGAGGTGCAGATTCTGTTTCAGTCTTCTACATGTGGCTATCCAATTTTCCCAGAAAAAATATTTTTAATACAAGTGGATTATAGTAATATGTGAAAATGATAATATATTATGAAGTGAGGTTTACACTAGGAATGCAAAAGTGATTCAAAGTTGAAAAAATCAATCAACTTAATTCATCATATTAATAGAACAAATGAGAAACAATATGATCATCACGATAGATGCAGAAAAAAAATTTGACAAAAAAAGCATTCGTGATAAAAATTCTAGGCCTTGTAGAAACAGAAAGTATATTTTCCAATTTGATATGGCTAACCCTGTAGTGGTGATATATTGAACACTTTTCCCCAACACAGGAAGCAAGGCAGGGATGTTCACTCTCCTCACTTCTATTTAAAACTAGTTACTAGCCAGTGAAATAAGGCAAGGATTAAAAAAGGCACATAGATTGGAAAGCAGAAAGTAACATTATCTTTACAGATAACATAATTGTATACAATCCTAAGGAAGGAATCTACCAAAAGAAAAACTTTTAGAATTAATAAGTGAATTTAACAGTGTCACAGGACACAAGTCAACATATAAAAATAAGTTGTATTTCTACATATTAGCAACAAGTAATTAAAAAGTGAAATAACAAACTGTATTTATAATAGCATCAAAAACTATGAAATACTTAGGAATAAATTAGCAAAAATGTAGTGTTGTTCGGGAAATTATTTTGATGCTGTCCTGGATGTTACAGAACAGAAAAGATCACAGGCCAAATTAAAACATTAAGTTAAAACCCAAATCACGTGTTTTGTTTCATCAATTAACAACACAGAGCCAAAAATTTAAAGAGAAAGATATGGAGTGTTTCAATACACTTTGGAAAGGGTGCAGGTAAGTGGAAGAACCACACTGTGTGGGTCCTGGGCTACTTGTGTTCACCTGTTCTGCCCCTCCCTTTGCCTTCATCAGCCTTCCCCTCTGATGGTGTGGTTACAAGAACAGGAGCTGAGGTTTGGGCAAGAGAGACACAGAGAGAGGGTGTCCTGGGCCAATGACACATGCTTGCTCTATCAAAGAGATGCAGGCACAAGAAAATGCAGCCACAGGGGCAGCCTGCTATTAGCTTGCTGAAGAACCATGGGGTTTGTGTTTCTTAGGGCAAGAATGGATGTCACTAATGGGTGGTAAATTAAAGCCTCCTGAATATTGAGTGTCCATGAATATTTAGCGTATCTTGAATATTTTGTGCTTCTTGTATATTAAGTACCACATATGTCTCATACATATTTCATATATCCTGAATATTTAGTACCTCCAGCATATTTAGTATATCATGAATATTTAATATCCAGGTGCTTCATGAATATTAGGCATTTTTGCTCCTTCCATCCTTTCTACCTGTATTTGGCACACACGTGCTCTACTTTGTAACTACTTATCTTTACCTAACACATCTTATGAACTGTCTATTCTAATTAAAATTTTGCTTACTATGTTATCTATACTTAAAACACTTTAAAAGTTTTTGCCAATGTTTATAATTTTTGCCAATGTTACAAAGCACAAAAATTTTCGTCTTTTATAATGGAATTGAATGCTCTCAAAAGTCAATGTACATTACATGTGCAAGACATCACATTACATGCTTAAAATTGCAAAACATTGCTGGGAGAAATTTAAACAGACCTATGTAAGTGGAGAGATATACCATGTTTTGGAAAACTCAATGTTGCTAAGATGTAAAATCTCCCAAAGTTGATTTGTAGATTCAACATAATCCCAATAAAAAATTCCTAGAAGTCTTAATTTTGGGCAGAAGGTAGAAATCCACAATCTGATTCTAAAATCTATATGGAAATGCACAATAATTTTGAAAAAGGAGAACAAAGTTGAAGGACTTAAACTACTTGGTTTTCAGACTTACTATTGATGTAAAGATATACATACAGAATGGAGTCCACAAACTGATTCACACATATATGGTCAACTGATTTTCAACAATAGTGCCAAAGTAATTAAACATGGAAATAGATAACTTTCTTAGCAGTTAGAAATTAAATAATTTCTAACTGAACAAAAAAATACACTGCAATGCATACCTCACATTATATGCAAAAATTAATTTAATATTATCATTACCCTAAATGTAGAAGCTAAAAAGGAGAAAAGATAGGAAAAAAATCTTCACCATTTGAGGTAGGCAAATATTTTGTAGCACAAAACACTCTGAAAATAAAAGAAGAAATTTACAAATTGGACTCTATCAAAATTAAAATTTTCTGCTCTTTAAAGGATGCCATAAAATCAACAAAAAGTCAAACCGCGGACTGGGAGAAAATAGTCACAATGCATGTATATAACAAAGTCCTTGTACCTGGAACTCAAGAATAAGAAGACAATTCTTTTTAAAAATGGCCAAAATACTTGAACAGATACATAAATGAAGACTGCAAATGTCCAACAAGCACAGAAAAGGATGATCGACATCTTTAGTTACCAGGGAAGTGCAAATTAAAACCACAACAAGATGCTACGTCATTAAAATTGCCCCAGAATAAAACCCCTGACAATACAAAGTGTCGACAAAGATGAGGAGCAGCTAGAACTCACACGTCGCTGTGGGAGGACAGGATCATGCAAGTCCTTTGGAAAACAGTGTGCCAATTTCTTACAAAATTAAACACATCACTGTCTGCGACCCAACAATTCTACTGTTAGGTATTTACCCAAGGGAAATGAAAACATATGCGCACGAAAAGACTTGTATCTGAATTTTTATAGCAGTTTTATTCATAACAACTTCAAACTGGAAACAATTAAAAATCTATCAACACAATAATGTCCACACAGTATATAAAAAAGAGAAACAATATAGGGGTACATATCATATAACACAAAACTCTCGGAAGTCTCTGAATCCTCTATGGCTTTCTTTCTCTGCTCATTTCTTTGTGCCAAAGTGGTTGGCAACAAACACTGCTTTGTTGGCCCTGACTGCTACAGGGGTGGTGGAGAGCAGAGCTTCCTGTGGGAACCCAGGGATGAGAAGGAAACTTCCTTACTTTTCTCTCCTCTACCCTCAGGAAAGTTTTTACACCTTTTTGACAGTAAAGGAGCAAACATGCTGTAAAAATCACTTGTTATACAGTGGAATATTATTTGACCACGAAAAGGAATGACATACTGATATATACTGCAACATGGATGAATCCTGAAAATATGCTGATGAATGAAGCCAGACACAAAAGGCCACATAGTATATGATTCCATTTATATAAAATATCCAGAATAGGCAAATGCACAGAGACAGAAAGTAAATTAGTGGTTGCCAGCAGCTTAGGGGGAGAGGAGAATGGGAAGTGACTGCTAATAAGTTTTCTTTTGGGGGTGATGAAAATGTTCTGGAATTAGACTGTGGTGATGGTTTCACAACTTTGTGAATAAAACAGAAATCACTGAGTCGTAAACTTTAAAAGGGTGAATTTTATGATATATGGTTATATCTCAATAAAAAAGGATACTTTTCAGTTCTTATTTTATTTTACTTCTCTACAGCATTTTTCATTCTTGGTGATGCCCTCTTTCTTGACTCGCTTTCTTCTGTTTTTCTCTGTGATGCCATGTTCTTCTGAGTCCACCTCTATTTCTCAGATTGTTCCTTTTTGATTTCCACTGGGTATTCCCATTTCCATGTTCATCCCTTAAAGAAATACTGGTGGTCCTCAGAGTGGCTTCGCAGGCCTCCTCCCTCTCAGCATCTTTCCTCCCGTTGTTTAATGACCTCCTATATCGAAATTGATTGGTATGTCTGTGTATCCCACCCACAGCTCTGTCCTGAGTTCACACCTTATGTCCAACTTCCCAAGCTTAGTTGTCCCACAGGTGCCCGATCTCCACGTGCACCAAACAATTTAGCTTTGCCCCAACCCAAACTTGCTAGTCCTCTTGTTTCCCTTATCTCAGGAAACTGGGGAGATCAATCTGCTCCCTCAGGTTGGTCTCCCAGAGAGGGTGTTGGCCTCCAGCAGAAACCCACAAAAACGGTCAGCAGCACAGTGCTTACGTCATTCGATGCTGCTGGAGTGCTCTGGTGGCAGATTGGGGTGGGACGTCACTGTCCACTACGTCACCAGTTGCAGAAGAGATTTGGACCTTGCTACCTGTTTATTTTAAGAGAGATTCTGAAGATCTGAAACAAAATAATAAAATGAAAAAGAATCTAGTATAACCAGGGAAATGATTTAGTTTCAGTAACAGGTAAATATTTCATTTTTAGCTCACTGGAAATGAAGATAATAAATATGAAGAAAGAAAAAATTTGCCCAAATAGTGCAAATACTTAATTTAATTTTTCTCTTATTGCTTCATGGATATGGTTCATGGATTTCCAAACCAATACCAGAAAAAAGTAAGTTGTTTTGTTAGGGAAATATCGTTTCATCCTGGTCCATTTATAATTTCAGGGTGACAAAGTGACATCACATCTATCTAAACATGGAGGAGTTAGAGAAGATACGATATAGAAATGAAACTACTAGGGTTTATTACAATGGTGTAAAGGAGGTGTAAAAACCCATCAGGCAGGCAAGGGAAATGAAGAACAACATAGTAGACACACGAGAGCTTACAAAACACGAGGAACTGCCAAGAAGGAAGCCTGAGAGAGGTAGGATCATGAGGAGCAGGAGGAGAATGAGTTAGACCTCAAAGGAATGACAAGTGAACATTGCAAAATTGTCTCAGTAAGTTTTCAAACCATTGAACACAATACGGTTAAGGACAGCATGTCTTCACCAAAGTGGTTTTCGAGGCTTTATTTCAGATTATAAGGAAATACTAGATCAATGAAATGGTTACTTTGCACTTGTTTTAGAAAAGGGATAGAGAGAACTAAGATCTCCTTCAGATCAAAAAGTCAATGTTCTCCAGGAGCTATGGAAATAAAACCGAACGGTGCTTGGAGATAAACCAGTTGATGCTAATGGAAATACATTGTCCTGTTTCCATTTTCTTCTGACCGTGGGTTTTAGAGCACAGAGGTGGTGAGTGAGTTAAAGACAGGGCAAATACGAAACCAAATATTGCATCACAAATTTTCGTCCTGGCCTCATTCCTGAAGAGATTCTTGA
>RJWJ010047638.1:0-10886 GCA_004363605.1 Indri indri | reverse complement strand
TATATTTCTAATTTCTTGATTTGGGGGCATCAATTAACACAATGACTACCACACTAGAAAAAAAATTTTTTTCCTCAGGGCCATGGTGTTTTATTATGATAACAGAATAAAAACTTTGAAAACAAAACAATCCTTTCTAATTTAATGAAAAATTTGTTATTTTTTATTGTTTTCCATTCATGAGTTATATGCAACTCGAAAAATAGTTCTCTGAGCTCCCAAGGTGAAGAGACATGTGAGTTACATATGCTTTACAAGGACTCGGGCTCAAAACTAGTGTGAGTTAAATACAACTCACATGGCAGTTAATGTGTTAAAAGCAAAAAATAAATACTGACAGAGTCGAGCCTCTAATGATAATAAATATATTAATATGGCCGGGCACGGTGGCTCATGCCTGTAATCCTAGCACTCTGGGAGGCCAAGACGGGTGGATCGTTTGAGCTCAGGAGTTCGAGACTAGCCTGAGCAAGAGTGTCTCTACTAAAAATGGAAAGAAAATTAGCTAGACAACTAAAAATATATAGAGAAAAAATTAGCCGGGCATGGTGGCACATGCCTGTAGTCCCAGCTACTCAGGAGGCTGAGGCAGAAGGATTGCTTGAGCCCAGGAGTTTGAGGTTGCTGTGAGCTAGGCTGACGCCACGGCACTCTAGCCCGGGCAACAGAGAAAGACTCTGTCTCAAAATAAATAAATATATTAATAGATTTTGTTGCATCTCCACTCCTACTTGGAAAAGCTAGGCAAAATTTTCTTCCAATTCAGGCCACATGTAGCAAAAATAATTATAATTACAGTATAAGCTTATATTTACTAAGTGCATACTACATGCACTAAGTATTTTATAGCCATCAAAATTCAATAGTCATAATTCAATAAAAGGACAACCCAATTTAAAAATGGGCAAAGGATTTAAATAGATATTTCCCCAAAGAAGATATACAAATAGCCAGAAGCACATGAAAAGATGCTCAACATCACTAGTCATTAGGGAAATGCAAATGAAAACCACAACAAGATACCACTTTGCACATAGTAGGATGGCTATGATTTTTTTAAAAAGAAAAAAAATAACAAATGTTGACAAGGATGTGGAGAAATCAGAACCCTCATAAATTGCTAGTGGGAAAGTAAAATGGTGCAGTCACTATGGAAAACTGTACAATGGGTCCTCAGAAAGTTAAATGTGGAATTACTATATGACCTAGCAATTCCACTTTAGGTATAGACAGAAAAGAATTGAAAACAGGTATTCAAACAAATACCATATATGAATGTTCGTAGCAGCATTATTCACAACAGCCAAAAGTAGAAATGACACACTGACCATCAATAGATAAATGGGTAAACAAAATGTGATATATCCATACAATGGAATAGTACTCAGCCATAAAAAGGATTGACATTGATACATGCTACAACGTGGATGAACCTCAACATTATGCTATGTGAAAGCAGCCAGACACGAAAGGTCACACATTCCAATTATTTGAAATACACAGAATAGGTAAATCCATAGAGACAGAAAGCAAATAGGTGGTTGCCAAAGATGGGGGGAGGGGAGAATGGAGAGTAAATTTTCAATGGGTATGGCGTCTCCTTTGGGGGGTGATGAAAAAGTTCTGGAACTTTTAGATAAAGGAAATTGTTGTACAACATAAAACGGTTCATTTTATGTTATGTGAATTTCACCTCAAAAATAAAATCCAGCAGTCATGACAAGTAGCAGGGGTTACTATTCCATCCATTTCACAGATACAGAAACACACGTTCAGAGAAATAAAATGACCTCGCCAAGTCCACAGAAGGAATAAGTAGAGGGGAGAGATTCAAAGCAAGATTCATGCACCCAATGGCTTGTGCTCTTAACTAACATGTTATATAGCTTCCCTATTTTAATAAGAAATTAAAAGAAAAATACTGGAAATAGTATACCTAGAAATATAACTATACTATCAGTATTGGCTTGATCATAACTAACACCATTCAGCAGATTCACATTTCAGGTATCAAAAACTTCAAGTGCCAAGAAGGTTAATAATTTAACTTGGGCCTATTTCACAATGAAAATAAGTAGCCAGTAGAGTGTGAAAGGATCATGTATTCTCAGCTTTATTGCCCAATCAAAAATATGATCATGTAAAAATTGAATATAATCTTATTGAAGTGTTAAGATTTCAGGTAACAACAAGTAATCAGGATGAAAGTACCAAATATCTCTCCTTTTTCAGAAGCTTTTTCTACTTCACTGGCTAGATAGCCAAACACATTTAGTAATCATTGTTGTTGAATTGTTTCCTGTGCTCCCAAATTACAGTAACATCACGTAATATCCTATAGTCTAAGTTACAGGATCATCATAACATTATGGGCTGGCAAACTAATGACAAAGGTCAAATATCAACTTTTAAAATTCCTACATAAAATACAACTTTTGACTAGTGACAGAGATGAAAAAGATTACCCACTAACACTTGTTTAAAGCATTGTCAACTTAAAAAGAAATTAGATAACCATCTCAAGAAACCTAGCTATGTCCAAGGTATATTCTGGATATTAAAAAAAAAACCAGAAAAAAACCTAGTGTGTACTGACTAGTAAGATGTAACACAACATCAAGTTTGGGTCTAGGCTAAATGGCTGACGTAGTTCTCTGGTGGTTCTGTACCACCTATCACTCAAGTACAATAGTTTAGCTTCCTGTCATCCCACATGAGTCATAGGTAAGTTTCCCTGTTTTTATCAAATGTGATGGAGCCTCTTATGATGAGATCCTTATGGGGCTCATGCAGGTAGGCTATGAAGGCAATTTACTATAAAGATGTAACAAGATAACCAAACAAGGTAAGAAGAGTTATTTCTGCCACACACTAATGCACATTTTGAATCAATGTTAACAGTAGGCTAGGAAGAGCAAGCAGTGGGCTAACCACATTGACATGCTATAATCAGAGACCAAGTGGATAATTTAAGGAAAATTACTGTTCTACTACTGAGGGTAGCCTTAAAACAGCAGCAAGTCATTTAAGACAGAAAAAGATTACAGGTCTTACAAATTGGTCTTTTCAGTCCTATCCATGTCGATAGGAAATATTATCATTGGCAGCATCTTCAAGTACAAAAGATACATTCACTTATCTATCTTGACTCATCCGCAATCATAATGGCCTCATCACAAACCTTCTTCTCCTCATTCCCAAAACCTTTAGCCAACTCTAAAGAAATTACACACACACACACACACACACACACACACACACACACACTCTACACCTAGTAATCATATCATCCTGTCAATTAAGTGATGTAAAAATCCTCCTTACCAGCAAACCAAAGTTGTCATTTCGGGTTTGGACCAGTAAGAATCCCTATGTAACTCTCGGAGATTCCCAAAAACCCCCAATCAACTTGGGCCTAACCACAATTAATCATTGAACAACGGCTGTAGAAAAGTCACCTTTAAGCTAATATCTATATCCTCAGACCCTGCAGAATTTTTTAAGGGCCTGGAGCTACTACAGAATCTGTGTAGATGATGATGTATATTTCAGAAACGCACTCCTGTAGGTTGTCATGGTGGATGTGAACACAGAGAGGGAATGAATGCTGGCCTCTGGCCAATCCTTAATATCCAGCAACCTAAAATGGTTGAGTTCAGGAGTTCAAGACCAGCCTGAGCAGGAGCGAGACCCTGTCTCTACTAAAAATAGAAAGACATTACCTAGACAACTAAAAATATATATAGGAAAAAATTGGCCAGGCATGGTGGCCCATGCCTGTAGTCCCAGCTACTCGGGAGACTGAGGCAGAAAGATTGCTTGAGCCCAGGAGTGTGAGGTTGCTGTGAGCTAGGCTGATGCCACGGCACTCTAGCCTGGGCAACAGAGTGAGACTCTTTCTCCCAAAAAAAAAAAAGGAAGAAAAGAAATATTTCAGAACTAATTCAACTGACTGGCAGTTAGCCTGGGTTTCAGGTAGACCACCTACAAGGTAAGCATGGACTCACTAAGTCTCCCATAAGACTTCCAGAAAATGGCATATGAGCCTGAAGTCACTCTGTAGCCCAACAGTCTCATGAAGCAAGATGCAGGGACAATTAACCTCCATGTGACATTTAGAAAAAATGAAACGAGAGGTTAGATCCATCCTAAGGGACAGTTCACTGCAGCTATTTCAACCTGTTAGATTTGACATTATGGGACAACTCATAGACTGTATATGGGGGGAGAGAAAATGGAGTCAAACAAATGACTTCAATCAATTTTACTTCCTGTTCTGTCCATGTATTCCAGGTACCTGCTTGAAACATTCAAAGCATACGCCAGGCATTCAAACTTTTTTCAATGAAGAAAAGATACAGAAGGTAAGTAGCAACCAGCAGCTCATACATGTAAAACATTTTTAAATGAAAAAAGTACCCTGAATTTCAGAGGCAGCCAAGTGTACTAAAAATGCTCTCCACTATTGACACATTTTTCATAGACACACAGAGTGTTCTTAAGATAATCATACACATTTGCAAGTATGACTGGAAAAAACTGTGTATAGCAAATGGTTCCTTCCATACTGGATACATGAAAACTGGGTAAAACATTTCCTTCTGAATTGTATCCACTGCAAATATTCTGCTAGCAATACAGGAAAAGTCACTAGAAGAAGCACCATCATCATATATAAGGCCAAGTGCTACCTTTAGGTGAACACATAATAAAGCCATCATCTAAAAGTAGCCATGTTTCCTCAAAAAACTAAACACAGAATTACCATATGATCCAACAATTCCACTTCTGTGTATACACCCAAAAGAACTGAGAGCAGGGACTGAACAGGTATTTGTACACAAATGTTCACAGCAGCATTATTCACAATAGTCAAAAAGTGGAAGCAACCCAAATGTCCACTGAAGATGCATGGATAAACAAACTATGGTGTATACATACAATGGGATAGTATTCAGCCTTAAAAAGGAAATTCTGACACAGGCTACAACATTGGAGAATCTTGAAGACATGCCAAGTGACATAGGCCAGATACAAAATAGTAAATATTATATGATTCCACTTATATCCAAGGTGACTAGGGTAGTCAAATTCATGGAGACAGAATATAGAATGGTAGTCACCAGTGGCTGGGCAGGGAAGGAGAAATGAAGAGTTATTTGTTGATTAGGTACAGAATTTCAGTCTGGGAAGATAAAAAAGTTCTCCGGATGGATGGTTGTGTTGGTTGCATAGCAATGTGAATGTACTTAATGCCACTGATCTATATACTTAAAAATAGTTAAAATGGTAAATTTTCTGTTGTATGCATTTTACAATAATAATAATAATAATAAAAAGTAACCAAGTTAGCCAGGTGCTGTAGCAAGCGCCTGTAGTCCCAGCTACTAGGGAGGATGAGGTGTGGGGATACTGGAGCCCAGGAGTTTGAGGCCAGCCTGGGCAGCCGGGTAAGACCCCATCTCCTAAAAAAACATAAAAAACAAAACAAAACAAAAAAAGTAACCAAGCAAGAACAATGGTCAAACATTTGTGGCAAAAACGTAACAAGAAAAGTGGAAGAGTTTGTCACAGGTAGGCTTCACTGTCATCCTCCAGAGTCTAGATGATGTACCTTGAAAGTCAAGACCTCAGATTAGAAGTGACAGATGCGCTATTTTCATGTTGTTGTAGATATACACTAAGCAACCAAGGAAGGTGAATTACAGTCTACAGGAGATCATTTGCTAATGTAATGAATGGACTCTCCTTCCTAACAATTAAATCAGAGAAATACAAGCATTCCTTCCAGTTTCCAATAAAGGTAACGAGACTGAAATAATCAGTTTTACTTCTAACAGAGAGGCAAGGCAGATCTTAGTGACTTTTAGTCCCCAGCTTTAATATGGTTGCCCTACAATGAGAAACTAACTGCAAGCAGCAATTTAAAAAATAGTATATCCAAACTTCCTTCACTGCCATTATTGACTTTGTGCAAGTTACTTAATCCTCTGAGCCTCATCTGAAAAATGAGGATAATACTAACAACTATCTTATAAGGTAATACATATAAAGCACACATACATATATAGCACACAAAAATGCTCAACAAATGAAAATTCCCTCCTCTCCCGCCATTCACTAGTATCTGTAGCCTGATCAGCCTCCAGGGGCTATGCTAATGTTTTGGCCTGTAACCTGTGGCTCCTCCCTCAGGCCCCAGCTGCTTCCCTCAGTTGTAGTTCTTTCACTCCTGGTTTCTAAGAGGATCCTATCTATATTTAGAGGTAATGCTAGCACCAACCATGGGCACTTGAGCACTGAGCAGTTTTCAATTGTTTTCCAGAGTTAATTGGTTTTAGCCTCACAACTGGCTATCTTGACTTCTACAAGAGCGCCACATATGCACAGTACTTCTGCAGCACACGCCTGAACAGAAAATTAAGTGTGCTCACAGAACAAATTCTTAGCAAGATGTTTTTAATCCCATTATCAGGACCCCAGAAGCTTTGTTAAATCACAGGAGCAGTGAACCTTCCATAAACTCTATAGATGTAGCCCAGTAACCCAACTGTCATCTAAATGACTGTTACCGTATCAGACCCAAGTTTCAACCAGTTCATGCTGCTTTACTACAACCAAGATGGCGATGGAGCAAGAAAGAACCATGGGGCAGTGAAGATTTAAAGAAGGTATCCAGTAGAGCTGGGTCTGAATCCAGCTTTGTTATTCACTAGATGTGCGACTTTAGTAAATTATTTAACTCTTAAATTACAAAAGAGGAAATAATTGTGAGGATTAAATGAGATAATACATGCAAAAAAATCTTAGCACACTGAAAGAGGTCAATAAAGAGCCACATTATCACTAATGAGGACACTGCACTCACTTATTGCTTTGTTCGGTTTTCATAACATATAAGAAAAGTGACAATTTAAGTCATTATTTGTGGACCTTTATAAAGTGGCCTAATCCTACCATCCAAGAGAAATATAAACTGATGAATGTCCAAAAATCTTAGATGAGTCAGCAAAACTTAATGCCAAAGAAATAAAAAGCTTAACATGGACAATATATGAACACAGAATAGTAACTACAATTTCAAAATCAGCAGTTTTCTATCTAGTACCATTCCAAATTTGGTCTGGAAATCCAAGTATTAAGGAAATGCAAAGATTCTAACTCCAGAAATACTTTCTCACGATATTCTCAAATCACCTTAATTCAAACCGGAAGATATGAGGCAGCCTGATAATTTGAAGTCAGCATCAAGAAATAATTTCTTGAGGCAGAACCCCAACTCTCTCCTACAAGCATAAAACGAGTAGCAGATGGTACCAGAACATTTCTCAGTGGAGAAATTGCAATTCTAACAAAGTACAGATAACTTAGATTTTATCGAGGCTATGCATTACCTTTTGGTCCAACTAAAAGCAAACATACAAGCTCTTGATTCTCCCCCAAACACCCTGAACTCTGCATTATCACTGACCTAACTCGAAGCAAGATATTTTTGGTGATCTACACTCTCGTGCTTCGTTAACCACAGGTAAATTACATAAGGCAACCTGAACAGAGGAGAAATAAATTTTACAGGCATGCTTTATCAATAAAATGGACTGTGATACTCGAATTATTCAAAGAATGTCCTGTACTCCTTACCAGAGAGACAAGATTGAGAAAGAACCACTTTTTAAAAGAACCCAATCATTTTGGATGGAGGAGAAAGAAAGATACCACTCTAGTCCACCCACCCTATACTCTCTGACTGGATCTATCTTTCTGCTTTAATTCAAGCCCTAACCACATCTATTGTATGTCTCTGCCTTATTTTCCATTCCGTTTCCAAGAATGCCCTTCTATCCCTTATTTTCAAACCCCATTATTGCCCCCAAATCCTAGGGATCTCGGACACCCACGCAGACGACCTTACGCATCTCCACTGCATTCTCAATTCATTGTACTTCTCATCCCAAATGATCCATTCTTTCATTCTTTTCCATCTCGCTTGTTTCTTAAAATCCAATACCCCACACACGATCACACAGAGTGCCCCCTCACTCCATTGTTTCCCCGGCCTACCCCTTTGGAAACTCCCAACTCGGACCCGTGTGCCTCGCCCGCCGCGCTGACCCCAGAAACCTTCCACCCTCTGGGCACTCCCGGTCCCAAAGGTCTCACGTCCCCCTCTTTTCCGTCCCCCAGCCCCCAACAACTGCCCCCACCCCCTTTTCCCACCCTCGAATCTGATCTCTGCACCTCTGTGCCCCTCTGAGCCCCAGCCAACCCCTCCATCCAGTACCCTCAGCCTCACCTAAAGCGGGCCCCCGCAGTCGCCGCGTCCCCCCAGTTCCGGGCTCTACGTCCCAGACGCTCTGGGGTCTGAGAAGAGGAAAGGAGATCCTCCGCCTCCTTCTCCTCCTCTTCTAGAGCCGCCGCCGTCGCCGCCGCTGCGCTCCTCCCCCTGTTCTCTCACAGCCGGACACCGCC
Organism: Indri indri; assembly: GCA_004363605.1. Classification (NCBI taxonomy): domain Eukaryota; kingdom Metazoa; phylum Chordata; class Mammalia; order Primates; family Indriidae; genus Indri; species Indri indri. Next base: position 2,417 of record RJWJ010047638.1, on the reverse strand, counting down.
CCGCCCCCACCGCCGCCTTCCCGGCTTCCCTCCCGGGCCGAGTGGCAGGCAGGGGATCACAGCCGCGGCTGGCGGCCGGAGTGCTTGCCGATGCACACCGACCCTCGCCGGGGCTCTAGAGGCTCGCCCCGCCCCCGAGCCCTCTCGGGCGCGTGCGCGTCAGCCAGCCAGCGCGCAGGGCGCGTGCTCGCGCCGGCGCGAATCCGGCGCGCCGAGCTCGAGGCCGTTGTAGCCAACAGGCGCGCGAGCACGGCTCGAGCGCGAGGCAGCCTGCGCTCTAGAGACCGTGGAGTGAAGAGGCGCGGGGTGAGGGGCGGGCTCCGGTCGGTCAGGAGACCGCTCCTCTCGGGCCCCCTGATCCCTCGCGTCTCGCACTGCCCTCCGGCTCGCGCGCCTGAGTTGTGGGAGCTCGGGCGTCACCGGAGATTGGGAATTACCGAGGAAGGGAAGGGGCAGGAGGAGTGGGTCGGGGACAGACTAAATGGAAAGGGGGAAACAAATGGGACACAAGTTCGTGTCCCCGTGCAGAACAGCCCATGCCCAGAAAAAAACGGGCGACCAGGTGTGGTGAGGATAGCGCGTGCCGGGAGTGGAGGGCCCCAGCTGGAACTGACGGAAAGAGCCGAAACTCTCCCGGAGGAGGCCGAAGGTGGGCGCCTTTGGGGGAACCTCGCCCGCGCAGATTTTTGCTCTATGCCTGGGCCGGGACTCTCAGGCTGCCCTCCATTGTGCAACTCACTACTCCATCTGGAGGACTTAACACCACTTTCCCCTTTTCCTCCTTTCCGACCCAAGTTTTGTTCCAAAAGGCCATTTTAGAGCCACCGGCTGCGGGAAACGTCGGAACCTCCGGACAACGAATGCGGTCGCTCAGCCTCCTGGGAGTCCATGGTGGAGGGCGGGAGGGGGTGTCGGGAGCAGGATGCTCCGCCCCGGCCTGGCCCAGGGTAACCTCGGGAGCAAATGAGGGTTCTCCGCCCAGCCGATGCCCGCCCGACGCACGACTCAAGTCAATTTCATCAGTCGGCTTTCTAATCTGCTCAACTGCCTACCTCCCTCTATGCGGCTGTGGTCAGTCACGCCGCCCGTCGAATGTTTCCGTTAAATACTCCTCTGTCTTCAAAGACAGACTCCCAACCTCCTCGGGGCCGGAACCATTTCTAGCATCTCTTAGTACCCATGCATCTGTGGAGCCAGTGTCCTGCATGTATGAGGCACTCACCTCTGTCCACTGGTCAAGAGTCTGTTAAGAGGGGCTAGAGTCTGGGATTTAGACGATCAGCATTGAAAAGATTAATTTCAGAATCTGTCCCTATATTCTTTTTTAAGGCCAAGCAAAGGGGCTCTGGACAGGCACCAAGACCAAGCCCAAGAGTGTGCGTAAGTGTATACCTAGACACCACAGGCACAATGTAGTTTTGATTTCCACACGTTTGTTATTGCAATCACAGTACATGTAATTGAGTGGTATAGTAGAGCTCCGCCAAGCCATCTGATCCTTGTAGTTTTAAATTTTGCATAGGGTAGGGGGTCAAAAGTCCCCTGGAGCCCACTGATTCCTGGTTAATAATACTTGATCTACTCCAAACACATAATTTATAGACCTAAAGAAACAGAAGACTAGGTCATCCAGCTAGTTAGAGCATTAGACTGTGTGTCCCTTACTATTGAATCTTCTTTCAGAGATTCAAATAGAGCAACCATCCAAACGTCCGCTCTCTTTTTGTTCACTAAATTGACATAAACACTCAATGAGTGGTAGATACTGTTCTAGGTATTGGGTTATTTACAAAGTAGAATAAAACAAGATCATTACCCCCAAGGAGAGTATCCAGTTATAAAGGAGGATAAAAGCTATTAAATAATTAACTATAATAACGTGATAAGTGCTGAAGCAGAAAAGTGCAAAGTGATGTAGGAACACAAAGGAATGAGTGAGTAATTCTTCCACAATTCCCCTTTCTTCCTATGCAGAGTAGGAACAAGATGATATGATCCTGGTTAATGGGGAACTTCATCATTAAGAGTGGGACCTGAGCCTTGGATCCTATTCCATGATTACTGGTTTCATCCACCAAAAGTCACTCAGCTCAAGAAATGCCTTCATTTTAGGGCCTATTGCTGCTGCAAAACTAATATAGGTTCTTTGGATGGAAAATAAAGTCCTCATTACTGATAACCTAACAGTCTTCTGGGGAAGACAAGATGCCTCTCCTAAGAGAGTCCCTGGTCTAATGGGAGAGACTTTTATATGTGGATAGCCCACTCAAAGAGAAGGGAGCTAGATTAAGGAATATCCCCAGGCCCAATCTATGAGAGCTGTTAAAACATCACTGGAGGCTGGGTGTATTAGCTCACACCTGTAATTCAAGCACTTTGGGAGGCTGAGGCAGGAGCCTCACTTGAGGCCAGGAGTT
>RJWJ010047637.1:0-10896 GCA_004363605.1 Indri indri | reverse complement strand
AGCCTAAGTTTCTTCATTAGCAATATGGACATAATATCTACTGCCCAGAACTGCTATACATATAAAACAAGTCAAGTTGAAATGCAGCATAATAAAGACTAGCTGGTTTTCCTTTCTGCCTTCTCAGTTGCTCAGAATTAGAAGCATAAGCTCAGTTTCTCTGCTTAGGACAAGTTGGATATGTATAAGAAAATATTTGCCTAACTTGTTTTTAAATGTTCAGTGAAAAGTCCAGTCTTTCAAACCTCAGATGGTGTCCACAGTGGGTCTATACAGGGCTAATAGCTGGGGACACAGAGTTGAATATAAATGAGCAGAACTCATTTCGGCAACTTAAAATTCTCTCAGAATTCATGATTCGAGCACTCTGAACTGAACTTGAACCCTTTGGCATTCAAGTTGGCTTATACAGTTTTGATTGCAAGAAAAGAGAACTTTAAAAAGTCATTAAACAAGGTGAAAAGCCTTATTGGACACGAATCTGCTCTTAAAGAATATTACAATGATATAAAGCTCAAATGGGTCAGAAATTTATGAAAGTCATTTCCCTTAAATAAAACATGATTTTAAATATTCAAGGGAGAACACTTTGCCAAATGTACTTGGTGTTTTTAAACATCTGAAGAACTGAAAGAGTTTTTGCCCATTCCAAAGACAATGTGCTAGACAGCAGGACATCGGCATCAGAACTGAGCGTTCCGCTGGGCCTATGACATGTGCACCCAGCAACCTGTACAGCCCTGCTGCTCTCAGAACGTAGCCGCACTGACTGCCCCTTGTCTGCCCAGCTGTGAAGGCCACTGAAGACCATTAGACACGCAGATTAAGAGCCCCAGTTAATACCGGATATACTATATTGGAATCACTTGCTCTTCAAACAGAATGTGAACTTCTTGAAGACAAATAACAGGCCTTTTTCACTTTTGTATTACCTAGCACCTAGCACAATGAGGCAGTCAATAAGTGAGGGTAAGTGACTGAGCAGGCGAGGAAGGAAGGAAGGTAGGAAGGTAGGAAGGAAAGGGAGGGAGGGCAGGTGTGCTGGAGGGAAAAGATGAATGGAATAATAGATGGGTTGAAAGGTAGATGACTGCACAGATGAATATGTTGTGTGAGAGCATGGATGGATAAATGGGCAAAAGGGGTAAGGCAGATAGATAGACATCTAGAGAGAGAGAGAGGGGTAATAGATAAAAGGATGGAAGAATGAGTGGGTTGGTGTATGGAAAGATGTATAGATGAAAGTATGGAAGAATGGATAATAAATGGAAAGAAGGAAGGAAGGAAGTAGGGAAGGAATGGGAAGATGGATGGGTAGATGGGTGGATGGGTGGGTGGGTGGATGAATAGATCAAGATAGAAACTACCTGGGAATTGTTCTGTGAATGAACCACCTAATGATTCCACTCCTGCATGTTATAGCACGAGGTTTCAATTTCCTTTTTAAAAGACACATTTACCTTTTGAAATGGGGGCCCGTAATGCCTTAATCCAAACTACACCTCTATGGTTCTGTCTAATCAATAAAGGGGTATCATGTGGCAATGAACGAAGCAACTGGGGGTCAGAGAATCTATGAGTCCAGCATCTGACAGCTCCGGGCCATGTGATCAGGACAAGTCACTTCACCTCTGAGTCCCGGGTCATTATTTCTAAAATAAAAGTATGTCCAGTACTGTTAGTTGCCTATTGAGCAAAAACACCCCCCCCCACCCCGCCTTCATTGCTATCAGTGTTTCAATTTGATTTCAGAAGCAATTTGCCCAACTCACGAGGGTAAATAGTGATTGGTCTATGTCACAGAATCCCAATCGTGTTTGGCAGTGACTCAGTTCTAGTCCCTGAGAAATAAGGGGGCGTCTAGGATTTCTGGGGATGAAAAGAAACCGCTGACTGAGAATAAAGCCCCTGGCTATAACCTCTTTTTCCTGCTTTGCGTTGTGCTGTGTGAAGCCTTGTGCTTGGAGCTGTGGCAGAGATTTCCACAAGGCTGACCCAGAGTCTGGGCATCATTCGGGCTAATATTTCAAGCTCAGAAACCACCTACCTTCATCTTCTTGTTACAGGAGACCCATAAAAAATGGGTAACACATACAGTATTTTCCATATGCCAGGTACTGTTCTACATAAATTAACTCATTTAATCTTCACAGTGGCAAGTGTTATTTTATCCATTTCACAGATGAAAATAATGAGACACAAGGAGGTAAGAAACTTGCCCAAGGTGACAGCTAGTAGGCTGTAGGGGTAGGATTTGAAGCGATTGGTGGCCATCTGTGTTATCATCATACTGTTTTTTCTCATTTGCTAAGTGTTCAATTGGATACAGCCAAAATTATACCAAGTATAGGTATAGGTATACCTATAGGTATAGGTATACAAAACCTATACCTATCTTTCTATCTTGCATAGTTGCTCTGAACACATACTGCTGCCGATACAAAATGCAACCTTCAAAGCAACCCTAGGAAATATCTAATATTATCTTCAAATGTGTAAGTTAGGAAAAGGATGATTATGGAGCTTGAGTCACCTGGCAAAGCTCACGCAGCAGGGAAGAGGCAGAGCTGGGATTGGAAGGAGCCCTGGCTCCCCTGGCTCCACAGCTGATTCACTTTCCATTGTGGTCCCTGCCTTCCTGTGAGATGCTCATTTCTTTGCACAGTCATAAAGGAGACCCAAGGGATTCCTCGGTGATGCTAATGAAACCTGACTCCTAGGCTGAAAATAGTGCAGCAGGCCAGTAAGGGGATTTGGGACAGAAAGCAGTTTTCAATACTGTCAGATGCCCCTAAGGTCTCTGCTCTGATCCCACCCACCCCAGAAAGGTCACCTTCCAGCTTTGTGATTCAGAAAGATTTGTTCTCCCTTGGGGCATTAGGCTGTAGTTTCAGACCCACTGTGAGTCTCTCTGGTCTTGCTGCTGACAAAGCGCTATCAGCATCCACCAAGCATATCAGCCAATTTGGTCCTTACAATGCCCAGAGCTGAGTCTGTGCATTTGGAAGGGGCAGGATGGAATTGGAGGGGGGATAAGTTGATGGAGAGCCCACAGGAGGGAAGACAGCCAAGAACCAAGGACGCTACAATGTGGAAAGCACCAGAGGTCAGCTGGTCTAACACCTTCAAATCATGGACAGTGGACGTGAGACTCAGAGACAGTCATTAATCATTACAACTCTGGCACTGTGACGTTTAAACTCATTTAAAAAATTAGTTTACAAAAAATTTAAGCAATAGGTGGTAGCCACCCCCACTCCAATGACCAGAAAGAACAGGTGACTTGCCCAAGGTTACAGAGCTAATAAGTGGCAGAGGCAAGCTACACAGGTAGGATTTCTGATGGCTGGACCACTGCTCTTTCCACAGTTTCTGTATTTGTTGAAGCCCCTAAGGAGGAGCTGACATTCGAAGAAGAAAGTAAGGAGTGAGGAGGGGAGAGTCCAAAAGAACACTCACTAAGAAGGATGGAGGAGGGACCTAGCGGGAGGCTTGACAGGGTGTGGAGCCCCTGAAAAATGCAAGCAAAGCTGGGTACCTGTGTGCATGGTTGGAGAGGAGGGGAAAGGCCCAGAGCTTTATTGGATTCTTTCTCCTAGTGATTTATTAAGATCTACTAAACACCATTAGTTTAGTGGGACTGGGGGAGCAGCAAACAAGGGAACCTCTCCAGGTCCCAGGACAAGGCTGTGATGAATGCCAGGATGTGAGCATGCGCGTACATGTACACATACACCTGCGACTTCGGCACACACAGTTGCCAGCTTGTGTTTTTTCTGGTAGGTAAGGTTTTCCTTCACAATTCTTGAAAAGTTCTGAGAAATCATCTCAGAAAAGAAGGGAAAAAGTAGAAAGAGGAATTCCAAACAGAAATCTAAGCTCCATGAGGTTCAGAGGGCACCATGGTGTGTTAGCTGTGCGTTGAGGGGTAGGAGGGTTCCGGAAGGCCAGCACGGGGATTTGGGACTGCGTGGGCACCATCCAGCTCCTGCTACACACTTTTAATGCTTTGCTGATATTGGGAAACAGTTAGTCCACCTATGAGCTTCTTTCCCCCTGAAACTCAAAGCTAAGCAGTCACACCCCTGCCAGCTTGGCTTCTCCCTGGACAAGTTTAGCATGGAGGGAGAAGATGGTGTGATAGTGTTGGAGTTAATTATACGCTTCTAGGTTCTGCTCCTCCACTCCCTGGTGGTGATATTGTAAGCCACGTCTTGCTCTGAGGTTGTTTCTCCATCTATAAAATGGGCATAGTAGTTAACACTTTGCTGCTTTTGTCCCCTCTGCGTGTCAGCCACTCCGGCTTTCCTCAAGCTCGCCCTGGGACTTTGGCACACACTGTTCTCGCAGACCAGCGTACTCCCCCCATCCCTCATTCTGCCACGCAGGCTCCCAGACATGTGCCCTGGCCCTCGCCGACCAGTCTGAGTTGCCCATTTATGTTCATCACGGCACTGTTTGATGTCCTCTCTCTCCCGCATTGAAACTGAAAGTTCCCCGTGAAGAGGGAACTGGTCTGTTTTTGCTTGCCATATAGCCCAGTGCCCAAGCTCTGCTCACACCTAGTGAGCACTCAAAAAATATTTGTTGAATTATTGAGTTTCTTTCAAAGGTTTGTCCTAAGGATCAAAGAATTTAATGTATCTAAAAGGTGTTACCGAAAAAGCAAAAGACAAGTGTTAGTGACAAGGAAAAACTAGAACCCTTGCACACTGTTAGTGGGAATGTAAAATGGTGTAGCCACTGTGGAAAACAGAATAGAGCTTCCTCAAAAAAAAAGCAAAAATAGAACTACCATATGATCCATTAATCCCATTTCTGAGTATTTATCCAGAAGTATCAAAATCAGGATCTGTAAGAGATATTAGCACCTCTCTGTTCATTGCAGCACTGTTCACAGTAGCCAAGATTGAAAATACCTAAATGTTCATTGACAAATTAATGGATAAAGAAAATGTGGTACTATGGAATATTATTCAGCCTTACAAAAGAAGGAAATTCTGCCATATGTGACAACATGGATGAACCTTGAGGACATTATGCTAAGTGATATGAACCAGTTGCAGAAAGACAAACACTGTATGATCCCGCTTACATGAGGTATCCAAATTAGTCAAATTCATAGAATCGAAAGTGGAACTGTAGTTGCCAGGGCCTGGGGGAGGGAGAAATAGGGAGCTGCTAATCACTGGGTATAAAGTTTCAGTCAAACAAGATGTGTAAGTTCTCGAGATTTGCGACATGACATTGTACCTACAGTCAACAATACTGTACACTTACATAATGTACACTTTAATTTTTTAACATTTTTTGGGAGGGTAGGTCTCCTATTAAGTATTCTTACTACAACAAAATTCGATTAAGAAAGTAAAAAAAGTTAAAGCACCAAACAAATGTGAATTATACTCATCCCGAAAAGAGCATGTATACAAATGCAGTCATGCAGGGGCCTTATTTTGCTGTGAGCACCCTACTCTCTCTTCTTGGGCCCGTAGTCAGATGTGGAACATTCCAAGTCCTAATCCCTTGACCTCGAGCAGGTGAGGTCACCTGAGAGACAAACATAACGTGCTAGATCATCACCTGAGAAATTGCAAGCACTCAGTGGTAGCTTTCTTTCTTTCTCTTTGGTTTATGGAACTGTTGTATAGAAAACTTGAGACCATGGTCATAAAAATTCTTCATAGAGTGAAGGCATCATTTGATATGACTCAGTGTTTTTCTGAGGACACATCAGACTTCCTTTTGTTGATTGCACATAATTAAACCACGGGCCGTCCCCATTCTATTCAGTAGACAAAAAGACCTCTTCCCCTGCTCTCCTCTCTGGCTCCACTTTTTACTTCTCTCTGTGGTGTAGTCATTTATTTGCCTGGTTGATGGCAGTAGTCACTGGCCCATTGGGTGAAGCTAATCTGCAAAGATCCCAAGCCTTTGGGTTTCGATCTCTCTCTTCCCTTCCCCACCAGCACCAGTGAGAGGAGTGATCTAAAGAGAGTGTCTGGATTGAAAACACAAACTTTACCAGGGTGGGCCACACCAAGGCCTGGACAGAGTGTTGGGAGTTAGCAAGCCCACGCTCAACCTCAGTCTATGTTATGTACTTCTACACAGACTTCAGCAGGAATGAATCTAACGTTTTCTTCTCTGCTGATTCTCTTGCCTATTTCTCAATTGTTTCAAAACTCTGGCAGGGAAGAGTGCTGCTAGCTATGGACCCAACTGCAGACCCTGACGCTACCCCAGCCCTTGTCTCCCACTTTCTGGCCTGACGCATGGTGAGCAGCCATCTGGAGAATGAATATTATCTAACACTTACTGAATGTTTATCACCTGTTGGGTACTGTTCTAAGCACTGCACATGTTTTTTTTTTTTTTCTGTTTTACGTTGAATTCTCACAGCAACCCCTTGGGGCCGACATTAGTATCATTGCTCTCACTGTACAGAGGAATAAGTGGAGGCCCAGCACGCAGAGTTCCTGTACTTTGTCCAAAGCCACATCACCAGCAAGCCGCAGAGGCGGGACTTGGATCTGGCCACTGCACTCCAAAGCACCTGACTAAAGAGGACATCGACAACTGTCATTTCCCTTCAGACAGAGCACAAGGAATCTGAGAACGTGCTCAAGAAGTAAAAATCCTTGGTTCTTTGAAGAATCATCAACTTGATGACTTAGGAATTTAGGATAAGGGTGCAGAAGCTAGTTAATTAACCCATTAACTGCCACATGAGTTGTATTTAACTCATGCTGGTTTTGAGACTGGGCCTCATAAGCATATGTAACTCACATGTCTCTTCATCTTGACAGCCACAAGAACTATTTTTCAAGTTGCATATAACTCATGCACAGAAAATGATAAAAAAAATAATACATTTTTCATTATATTGGAAAAGATCAGTTTGTTTTCAAAGTTTTAATTTTATTTTTGTGATAAAACACTGTGGCCCCAAGGGAAAAAAAATTTTCTAGTGTGGCAGTCAATGTGTTAATATAAATTTAGTTTTCATGCTTAGCATTATGGAAAATGTGACAGAATAATTCCTGTTTTACCTTAATTTATTTAAAAGTCATAGGTAGAAATAACAGGAGGCAGCAGGACAGGTATAATGACCCCCACATCTCAGAGTAATGGAGGCAATAAGAAGTGGATCGCCTGGGAGAGTGTCCTTTGGTTCTGACCCTCTCCAACCCTGTGCCCAGTGGAGTCACGCCAGAGGCCTGTGCTACACTTAGGCACATCCATGCTGAAAGCGGCCTTAGCCACACCTGACCCCATCCAGACGAGGGCCTACGGTGTCCGTTTTGTGGCTGATCAGGACCAGTGACAGCTGCGCCTCATCCCTTTGATCTCCCTGTGTTTTCACTCCTTAACACTCACTCATCCCTCTCAAAGCTTGCTCGAATCAAACTTTCGGACAGATCCAAGGTAGTGGGCTTAACTGCTTTATTGTAAGATTTAAAAAATTAAAAGGCATCTAGAAGCCTCTTGGCTCAGAACCCCAACATTAAAACCAGTCATTTCACGAGTACCTTCTATGGGCCAGGCATCTTAACTACATTTATCTTATTTAATCATAACAATAACAATAATAATAAAATATGGAGTTATTATTCTAATTAAACAGGAAAAGAAACCAAATTCCTGGAAGGTCAACTGACTTGCCTACATTCACACAGCTATTAGGTGGCAAAGCCAGCATTTGAATTCAGATCCTTCACTGACACTATGTTCCTTCTACAGTAAGCTTCATTGTCTAGATTGTCAAAGACTTATGTTCTGATTCAATGGCCCCAGTATGTCAAAAGTAATCTTGCAGTTGCTAAAACAATAAATGGTGCAATCATTTTGCTTCAGATAAACCCCATAATTTACAGCACTTTCACTGCCCAATATCTAAAATATTACGTAAAGGGTCAGTCACATGATTTCATCATTAACCATCATCTTGTAGACAACTTGGCTGCCTGTTTTCCAAGAACGTGGCTGCAGTCAAATCCACTTGATGTTCAAACAAAGCCCAGCACCATTCGCTCTTCTCTTGCCATTAAATCCTTGCGGTTCTCATCATCAGTAAGTATCATCAAACCAGGAAAATGTGGCTCTGGCTGAGGGGGAGTTCCAGCCAATGAAGCACCAAGTGACTGAGAGTTGATTATGTTTGCTAGACGTGAAGAGGAGACAGAGAAAATAGGAACTCTAAGTCAATGCTGGTGAGAGCACGAGTGCAGGTTGGTAAAATTGACCAAAATTTTAAACATGAAAGCACTTAGACCCATGGATCACAGGTGTAGAATCATGTATGTATTAAGATATTCATTATAGCATTGTTTGTGAGAACAAATGTTGGAAACCATTACAATGCCCATCGATAGGGGGCAAGTTAAATAAAATGTGACAAAGATTCATCGTCTCTTATCCAGACCTCTTGAGGTCACGTCTATTTCGGAATGCAGATATTTTTTTCTTTCATTTTAGTTTCTCTCATGCAATATAAGATATACTCCCATTCCAGACAGGCTCTGGGAAGCACAATATGTTTAAATGTATTTGTACTTTTGAAGCAGACCTCATGAACATCAAATGGGATAACCAAAGAGTCTAAATATTTTCAAATCACCTCAAGTCAGTTTTGCCACCAGATAAGTTTGGGTGTCAAACTTTAGAGGGAAAAACTTAGTTGACAGAGCTTTTGGGATTTGGGAATTAGAGGTAAGGGTTGTGGACGTGTATATTTATACAATAGAATATTGTGAAACCAGCTAAAAATAAATGAGGCAACTCTATGTACTGATGTGGAAAGTTCTCTAAGATGTATTCTAAACTGAAAAATAAAAAATGTCAGGAAGTATATATAGTATACTAACACTGGTGTTTTACATACATACACACAGACACACACAGAGTTGTACATACATAGAACAGCTCTGGAGGGATGCACAAGGCACTGATTCTAGTTTTTGTCTCTGGAAAGGCAAATGAAGGGCCGGGGTAGAGGTGTGGGAGAGAGATGCCCTTTTGCTCTGTTTATACACTGTAGAGTATGTGCAATTGATGTGGGGTGCCTGCATTAGCAAATTCGATTAAATAATTAATATTCTCTTGACTGCCTCTTGGAAACGCTTCTGCTAAATATCCCATTCTTCATCTGTCTCTGTCACATCCTGTGGTTTATTTTCTTTGCAGCACTTTCTACCAGCCACGATTTCTTCTTTGTTTGTTTATAGTTTTACTGCTGGGATACTTCTTTTAAATGCAAGCTCCTCATTCACCCTGTTTCCTAGTGAATCCCAGCACCTCAACAGCGACTGACACAGAGGAATTATGAGGAACTGTGTATCCCACACTGAGCGGCAGGCCGAGCTGGGAAGCTCAGAGTAAATTACGCTCAGTAGTATAGCAAAGCCTGACCTTGCTGTTCAGACAAAGGTGGCCCTACTGGTTGTCCATAAAGGACAATTTTTGAATTATTTTCTTGATCATATAGAGTTAGTCCCGAAGGACCGGCCGCACCTTCACCTATCACCCACTTATAACCCAAGTCCAGGAACACTTTGAACAGGTGTCAGATGAGGCTGAGGTGTTTTAAGCACTTCCCTCCCTTCTCCTTGACCTTGCAGAAAGAGGTCACACACCTCCCTGCACCTGCCCACAAACCTCCCTGTAGCGCCCTGCCACAACATCCTGAAAATCCCCATCTCCCCACTTGTGGAACACACTGCATACCTGCCTGCCCCCTCTCCTCTGCAGCCCGCAGCCCAGAAGGTGCTTCCCAGCCATTTTCCGCTTAGCTGGACCTTCTCCCTCAAGGTGCATCTCAAAATACCATTTCCACTACGAAGGCCTCCAAAGTCCCTCAGTGAAAACCAAACCCTTCCTTCTTCCTCACAACCAATCTCCTATCCCCTAAGGCTCTGGCAGGTAGTTCATTTTAGGAGGATATTTTTTTAAGACAGTCTTGCTCTGCCACCCGGGCTAGAGTGCCATGGCATCAGCCTAGCTCATAGCAACTTCAATCTCCTGGGCTCAAGCAATTCTTCTGCCTCAGCCTCCCAAGTAGCTGGGACTACATGTGTGTGCCATGACACCAGGCTAGTTTTTTTCTGTTTAGGTGGAGATGGATCTCACTCTTGCTCAGGCTGGTCTGAATCTCCTGAGCTCAAGTGATGCTCCCGCCTTGGCCTCCCAGAGCGCTAGGATTACAGGCGTGAGCCACCACGCCCGGCCACTAGGAAGCTTATTCTACCAGGTATTAAAGTCAGTTGTCCCACGTTAACCCCAGCAGAGTGTGAGTTTCTTGAGTGCAAAGACTCTACCTGGAGGGAGCATTCTCTCTTCATTCCCAGCACCTGAAGTGGAACCTGACATATCCTTAGAACATGCTTGTTTTCACTTTGCATCAGGGAACAGAGCAGAGACAATAAGAGCATTCCAAAGCAATATGCTGTGCTGTGAAAAAGGGTAGATGCTTAGGAATCCTTGTTGTTAACCCGGGCTCCACCACTCAATTCTATAACCTCTGGCTGCTCCCTTGCCAGCTAGGCTTCCATCTCCTCAATTTTAAATGGGCCAATAACACCAACTCTGTAGAAATTAAATGATAGAAATGTAATCACTTAGCCAAGGATTTAACACTAAGTAATCACTCAATAGATGGATAGATAAATAAATGAGTGAAAAAATAAGAACCTTGATATTTACCATTAAATCAAATTCATAATTGGACCATAAAGGGATTAAACTTTTTGGCCTTCTTCCCCTACGCCCAGGTCCAATTTCAGTTTGATTAGATAACTGACATTTAGAAGAATAGAATCAATCCAGAGGAAGAATAGATGGCTTCAGCTGCCTTACACAGAACAACCATTCCCAGAGGTAAAGCCACAATTCCTCCAG
>RJWJ010047636.1:0-10892 GCA_004363605.1 Indri indri | reverse complement strand
ACAGAGTCTCACTCTCTTGCCTGGGGCGAGTGCCATGGCGTCAGCCTAGCTCACAGCAACCTCAAACTCCTGGGCTCAAGCAATCCTACTGTCTCAGCCTCCCGAGTAGCTGGGACTACAGGCATGCGCCACCATGCCCGGCTAATTTTTTCTATACATATTTTTAGCTGTCCAATTAATTTCTTTCTATTTTTGGTAGAGATGGGGTCTTGCTCTTGCTCAGGCTGGTCTCGAACTCCTGAGCTCAGGAGGATCCGCCCGCCTCGGCCTCCCAGAGTGCTAGGATTACAGGCGTGAGCCACTGCGCCCGGCTCTGTTGGGTTTTTTTAAGTTTTTTTTTTAATTGCTATGTAATAGTAATTAAATAGATATGTAATAGTTGTACATATCTTTGGAGCACATGTGATAGTTTAATACATATCTACAATGTATAATGATCAAATCAGGGTAATTGGATATCCATTACTTTAAACGTTTGTCCATGGATTGGGAACATTCTAATTCTCCTCTTCTAGCTGTTTTGAAATACACAATAAATTTGATGGAGTTTTGTTGTTCCAATGTGGTTTGATGGTTGGTCTTTATGTAATTCTGTATTCCAGTCTTTTCTTATTAGTTTTAGTCTTTTGTTTTTCTCTGATTAGTATTAACTAATTCTCACTTGCATTTCAATCTGTGTTTCTTTTTCTGGGATCCATGGATGGAATTCTGGGTATCTGTAAAGGTGGGAAGGGAACCCCTTGAAATTATATGCAAAATATGTTTCAGCATTTTCCTAGAGAGAGGGCAGTCATTTTCAATACACTAATTTTAAAGAGATCTGTCGTCCAAAAAAAAGTTAAAAATCACTAGCTTAGGCTGGTGTGGTGGCTCATGCCTGTAATCCTAGCAGTCTGGGAGACTTAGGTGGGAGGATCACTGAGATCAGGAGTTCGAGACCAGCCTGAGCAAGAGCGAGACCCCTCCGCCTCTACAAAAAAATGAAAAAATTAGCTGGGCATCGGGGCAAGTGCCTGTAGTCCCAGCTACTTGGGAAGCTGAGGCAGGAGGATCGCTTGAGCCCAGTAGTTTGAGGTTGCAGTGAGCTATGATGATGCCACTGTATTCTAGTTAGGGTGATAGAGCAAGACTCTGCCTAAAAAATAAAAAATAAATCACTAGCTTAGAATCAGAGTTAAGTCTCCTTGAGTTGTTCCAGGATAAGCCAGTATGTAATTAGTTAAATCAGACTGTGGTATAAACTCCATAACATGGTATCCAAAGTGCTTCACACTGTGGCCCAGGAAGAAGGCCAGCTCTTCAGCTACTACTACTCTACCTCCATACCATATACTCTCACCTTAGAGATAGAATTTCCAGGTCTTTTTTAACTTGCCTCTTTTCAGGATTCATTCCGTGACCTGCATATCTCACTCATGCTCAATCATGTGTCTTTCCTTAACTCTATAAATGCATTGCATATTACTGAAAGTAACTAAAAACTGCTGAAGATTTGGGCATTTCACCTCCTAACAGCACTGTTTTTTCTTATTGCAAAAAACCGAAAATAGCCCTAGTATCCATCGGCAGGGGAATGGGTAAATAAATCATGGTACATTTACAAAATAGAATATAGCAAAGGGGAGAATTACTACACTACACACACATACACACACAAAGAAATCATACTACACAAGGAAGTTATAGTGCAAACTGTATTTCATTTACATATATCAAAACATGTAAAACTCTTCTCTATATTCTTTATCTCATACAAACATGGTAAAAATATGAAGAAAAATAAGGCAATGATGACAAAATTCAGGATAGTGGTGGCTGAGGGGATTAGTGGACAAAGAGATCTGGGAGGGTCATGTGCTGTGACTGATGGGTGCGTACTTGGGGTTTTGTTTCATTGTTATTATTTGTACTCTACATATATTTTATAAATATATTTATTATGTATCTACTAAGTATTTAAAAGTCTTATTCTTGCTAATAGAGATGTATACTCATGCCTGTCTGGGCCAGGGAGCAGGGCATATCATATCGTAAGCACAAGTCCTACCCTCAGCCTGCTCTTTCTGAAATTTTCTAGCCACTTTTTCATTCCTTTCTTTTCCAGAGAGAGGATCTTTTTAAGTAACATGTTTACTTTGACTGATTAAATGACTCTCATTTAGTCACTGGAATGTAAGAAGGTAAGCAAGAAGACGATAAAGAGGTTTATACAAGGTCTAGGTATCACACTGTCAGTGGCCTTGTCTTCCTTCAGGGAGGTTGGGTTAAACTGATGGCACAGTCCCTCAGCAGTGGCAGGGTGGGGAAGACTGTGATCCTCAAGGCTACCCTCCACTCCCCCCCTTTTTTTGAGACAGAGTCTTGCTCTGTTGCCTGGGCATGAGGGCAGCGGCATCATCATAGCTCACTGCAACCTCAAACTCCTGGGTTCAAGCAATCCTCCTGCCTCAGCCTCCTGAGTAGCTGAGACTACAGGCACACGCCACCATAACCAGCTAATTTTTCTACTTTTTTGTAGAGACGAGGTCTCACTAGGTTGCCTAGGCTGGTCTTGAAGTCCTGGCCTCAAGTGATCCTACTGCCTCAGACTCCTGAGTAGCTGAGATTGCATTCGCCAGCCCTTACACTTGGCATCTTCATAGTTTAATACTTTTAATTAGTAAAAAAAAAACACAAAAGGAAGATAACTTGTTAACTAGCATAGCACTGGTTCAACCTGCCTTTACCCCTGTTTCAGTATAATTTACTAAACATATTCATTATATCCATAAATGATATAAACCAATTAGTTTTAAAATTTAAAGATAACATGTAATGCCTTTTATATTGAAAACAAAAGCAGTTGAAAAATTGGAAAATACAGAAATCACAAAGCAAAATTATTTTTAATTTTAACACTCAGACGGACCGTTAACATCTGGATGTATATTTCTCTAATTTTTTCCTTATAATGTTACACATTGTTTTTTTACATAATTGGTTTACAATATATGTATTATTTTTTAGCTTTTTCATCTTCTAATATTTTTAATGTACTTCTTTTTCTACATGACTTTAGTGACTATATAAAATTTTAGAATAAGTATATCATAATTAACTAGTTTTGTTGGTTTTTTAAAGCATAATTATAGGTTTTAATATTCAGAACAGACATTGGAAACCCATAGTGTTTATAGATATTGAGCCATTTTTAATAATATAAGTGATTTAGATGTACTATCTCAAGTAGCAACTAAAGTACAAGAAGGGGATTAGATAGAGTTGCATGGCTAGAAAATGTTATGGAAACTACATTAAATATTGTTTTCTTCTTGTGATATATCCTTTAATTTTAATAACATGACAAATTGATGTAAAGATGGATTGAACTTAAGAATTTGTAGTTCATTCTTAAATAGATTATATCATTATAGTTAATCCAGAGGCTGACCCTGGTTAAGTCTACCTGCTTATTTTTACCTGAAGAACAAATTGTGGTTAACTATCTTTTTAAGAAGAGTATTATTCCAGCCTGAGCAAGCGCGAGACCCTGTCTCTACTAAAAAAATAGAAAGAAATTAGTTGGACAACTGAAAGTATATATATATAAAAAACAAAATTAGCTGGGCATGGTGGTACATGCCTGTAGTCCCAGCAACTCGGGAAGCTGAGGCAGGAGGATTGCTGGAGCCCAGGAGTTTCAGGTTGCAGTGAGCTATGATGACACCACTGCCCTCTAGCCTGGGCGACAGAGGAAGGCTCTGTCTCGAACAAAACAAAACAAAAACCCCATGATTTTAATGGTTGTATAGTATCTATGCAGTTGTATTTACAAGCCATGGTTTATTTAGTTAATCCTCCATTACTGGACACTTCAGGCTTAAAACCACTTCATGGTAGTGCTGTGAAGAAGAATTTGATCCCCATACAGGTGGAAAAGGAATTGTTTTTAGAAGGCAGTTTATGCGGCTGTCTACCTGCCATCTCTACCTGCATGTCTGTTAACACACTTCAAACTCAACATGTCTAAAAGTGAATTCTGGATATATCCTTTGTAACCCTGCTCCCTGCGTTCTCCGTCAGCTCAATGAATGGCAACTCTATCTTTGTAGTTGCTCAGGGCAAAAATCATGTAATCATCTTTGAGTTCTCTCTGTCCAATCCATCAGAAAGTCCTATGGGCTCTGCTTCAGAATCTACCCAGAATCTGACCACTTTTTACCATCTCTAATGCCACCACCTGCACTAACCTTCCAACAAAGTCCCTTGTTTCTGCCCTTCTCTTTCAACAGTCTAGTCTCAACTAGCAGATCAGCTAGCAGCTAGAGTGATCATTTTAGAATGGAAGTTGAACCGGTTTTTTTTGCTCAAAACTCTGAAATAGTTCCCTTCTCAGTCAGAATAAAAGCTAAAGTTTGTGCAAAGACCTCCCCTTCTGCTTTGTCAAATCTTTGTAGCCTCCTTGGTCTGCCACTTAATAGTATATTGGGTACATTTCCCCATTTCTTAAATATTCTTTAGGAACTTGATTTCAGTAGCTATACAATATTCTGTTATACTTATGAATCATACTTTATTTAATTCATTCTTTATTATCAGACACTTGAGCCTTGGGTTCCTCATTTAGTAAATGGAGATGTTGCCTACCCAGCCTTCTATCCTGGGGTTGAAGATCAAATGTAATCATGTATACTGTATAGGATGGTATTGGAAAAATTATTTAAGTTGTTTTTTGTTGTTAGTTTTAGCACCTAAGTTGTTATTTGCAGTGAGAATGTAAGTTTCTTTTTTTTCTTTTTTCTTTATCCAGAAGAAGAGAATGTAAGTTCGAAGGTAGAAATAATTGAACCTATTACTAAGTTGGAGGGTGTTTTTGCTATTGTGTATTTGAAACTGCTTTTTACTGTATTATATACTTTAAACTTCTTCAACTACCTAAATTGTTTTCACATCAAAACAGTCTCTGTTACACTACCGGATAAAGTCATTGTGTAGGAAACCTAGTCTTCTTTCTTTGTTGTTTTACATGTTATTGTTCTAGTCTTTTGAGGGTGCCTTAATTAAAATCCAAACTGTACTTCATGCTCCCTTTATATGTGCATTTGTTGGTTTCTCACAGGAGAAAGTAACTATGCCAAATTTTTTTTTGTTGTTGTTAAATGCCTTCTTTGCAGCTCTCAAGAGATGTTTTGGAGTTCATTTTTGTGCATACCAATAACATGGTGCTGATTGCTTTTGGTAGTTGCCCAGTGAAGTGTAAAGCACTGTGATGGGAGCTAGCAAAGTCTGGAATGCAATTAGCAAGACCATGAAAGGGACTGCTACTTCTGGTTCTATGTTAGGCAAAGCAGGCGTTCATAGATTTAATTTTTGGTAAAAATACCTGTATGTATGTCAAGGCCTGTGTATTATATAGGCTAAAAACTGTTCTTGGTTGTATCATTTAGGGATGACTGCCTTGTAGATATAGGTGGTAGAAATAAGAAATGTTAGATTTTTGAGAGTATCTATAGAAAATTGGGTTTTTGTTATTCAGCAAGCCTGGGCCTCGAGGCCACCAAGCTTTCAGAGAGATTGTAGTCTTGTTTTAGATAGAGACAAATAATCAAAGCAGTGTGGTGACCGTTAGGAAAGCACTGAGGAGGGCCATCTAAATACAGTCACATGTTGTTCTGAGAAATGCATTGTTAGGTGATTTTGTCGTTGTGCGAACACCATAGAGTGTACCTATACAAACCTAAATGGTACAGCCTACTATACAGCTAGGCTCTGTGGTATATAGCTATTGCTTCCAGGCTACAAACCTGTACAGCATGTTACTGTACTGAATACTGTAGGCAACTGTAACACAATGGTGAGTACTTGTGTATTTAAACATACCTAAACATAGAAAAGGTACGGTAAAAACATGGTATTTTAATCTTTTTTAAATTTTTTAAAATATTTATATTTATTTTTATTTTTTAACCTGGAGCATAGACTCAACTTGCCCTGAATGTATGCTCCCTGGTATTTTAGTTTTATGGGACTACAGTGGTACTTGCTAACCTTTGTATATGGTCTGTCATTGACCAACATGTAAAAGGGGTATGGCAGGGAAAGGTAGGGAATGTCTGAGAAGCACTTTTTGTTAACAGAAAACTGTAAGGCCAGAATTAGCAGAAGCAACACAATGAGGAACTATTATGTACTTACTGTTTCCCTACCACATTGTTCTGGTCTGATACCAAAGAGTTCCTTTAACTGTGAATAAACTTGAGGAGGAAAAATGGGTGAAGGGGAAAACAAAAACCTTTACTTTTAAATTGCCTTTTACTGGGGAAAAAATACTATAATTAGTAATTAACAGCAGTAACAACAACAAACACTTAAGCTGTGCCAGACACAATTAGCCATTTACAAATTGTAACTCACAATAATCTTCACAGTAATCCTATGGCAGGTACTGTTATTTTCCCCATTTCACAGATAAAGGAGTTGAGTCAAAGAAGTGTTTGTTGGCTAACTTGCCTGGGCTCGCATATCTAGGAATTAAGGGAACTATAAAATGAACTTGGGCTGTCTGGCTCCAGAGCCCTCACTCTTAACCTGTGTGCTCCTCGTATCACCTCTCAAAATATTTATTAAGTTTTACTATTCTGTGCAGTAATACTGAGTGTTGATGTCTAATTTGAATTTAACTGTTATACTAAAATTTATTTTGATATCTCTTTTTAAAAATTATTTTTAATTTTTAGTTATTATGGATCCATAATAGTTGTACATGTTTATGGTGCACATGAGATATTTTGATAGAAGTATCCAATGTGTAATAATCAAATCAGAGTGATTGGGATATCCATCTCCTCAAGCTCTTATTATTTCTTTGTGTTAGGAACATTCCAATTCTATTAGTTATTTTGAAATATACAGTAAATAACTTTTTTTTTAATTTTTAATTTTTTTTTAGCTACAAGGTATCACTCTGTTGCCCAGGCTGCAGTGCAGTAGCGTGATCATAGATCACTGCAGCCTCAAACTCCTGGGCTCAAAGGATCCTCCCACCTTGCCAAGTAGCTAGTACTACAGGCTTGCACCACTGTGCTTGGCTAATTAAAAATTTTCTTTTGTAGAGATGCTTTGTTGCCCAGGTTGGTCTCAAATCCTAGCCTCAAACGATCCTCTGCTTGGGCCTCCCAAAATGCTGGATTACAGGTGTGAGCCACTACATCCAGCCAGCTAGCATATTTTATATCAGAGTGATCACACTGTGATACTGCAGAGTTGTAGGATTTTTTTCTTACCGTATATTTATTTATTTTTTAATACTCTGATATTGAGTATATGGTGAACAACTATAGTACATTTATGCTTTTTTCACAAAATTAGTAATCTAAGTTTGTTATTTTAAATGATTAAAAGGAACTTCGTAATTGTAGATCTTTTGCTTAAATCTGCTTTATGGCAATATGCTTTATACTATTTTACTATATATTATATTGCGAGGAGGGGAGGAGGCTGCCTATGGGTTTTGGTTATATGGTTTTAAGATATAAGTGGCATATAAAATATTTTTGTTGTGTACCATTTTTCTTAATTGATGACATAGGAAGCTTTTGTTGACAAAGGAGGAAGGTTGTGCTGAAGATGTCACTGGGATTTTCAACAAGCTCAAAACGTGCTTTGTTAGTAAAGTTAAAGTTACAATGTTGCCACACTGATATGTTAATTATAGTTGCTGGTAAAATCTTTAGTAGTTTGCCAACAACACTATAATTACTGCATAGAGACTTTGAGATATTAGATAAACAAATTTATTCTGGAGAATAAAAAGGCTTTTAAGCACAAATCTTGTTTTGACTGCCTTATTTTCTAGGGCTCAGTAATTAAAATGTTATTTCTGCATCTTTATGCTGAAGTAACAGTTGGAAAGAAGGCAAGGAGAAAAGGGGGTAAAATTGGGGTATTTAAAAGATCTCGTAAGGCTAATTTTGACTTGAAGCGACTCTAAGAGAGAGAACATGGTCAAATATGGTTCATCAATAAACTAAGACCTTTGAAACATTTTGTGATTGTCATTTTAAAGGCATTTACGTTTATCTTTGATAAGAGTCTTCAAGTCAGATTTTTCGAAAATGACATTGTCCTGCTCTTCTCCCTCTCTCCTAAGGTAACTAATGTTGGTTACAGCATGAGGAATAAAAAGTTAGAAGACAAAAGGGAAAAGGTGTGAGAGTTGTAGGAGAGGATAAACGCCTTTGGACTTGGGAAAAGATTCATTCAGGTCTTAGACGCTAAGGCTGCCTTTCAGACTTACGAAGGAGGACTCAGGAAAACAGCCTTGAAACCAGATGGGATTTGGTTAGTAACTGGGAGCCAAGGCCCAGAGGTGAGCTTGAGCAGAGCAAGTTATTGGGGAAATCAGGAAGTAGCCTGAACGAAGGCTCATACCTCTAGGGAGTCCTGAAAGTGGTTATGATGATAATCATTGTAATAATGGTAGGGAACATAGCTTGACTGCCTCCTTGAAACTTCCATCTCTTGACTTTTAGTACTCCATGCTCTTCCGATTGCTTGCCTTCCTCCCAGGTCTGTGGTCCCCAATCCCTGGGCCGAGGGCCAGTACCAGTCCATGGCCTGTTAGGGACTGGACTGCAGAGCTCCGCTCCCCCACACCCCTCTGCTGGTCTGTGGAAAAATTATCTTTCATGAAATTTAGGAAAGGGGAGGGCGAGTGAGCGAAGCTTCATTTGTATTTACAGCCACTACACATCACCGCCTGGGCTCTGCGCTCCCTGCTCCCCCCTCACCCCCATGGAAAAATTATCTTCTGTGAAACTGGTCCCTGGTGCCAAAAAGGTTGGGGACCACTGTCTTAGGCCATTCTCAGCCCTTGGGTTAAATGTGTACAAGGCCTTTGTCCTTAGATCTCTCTCTGTCTGGAGAAGACAAACCCTCTAGGTGATTTCATCTAGTTCCAAGGCTTTCAATGTCATGCAGATGATGGTGGTTCCCAAACTCATTTCTACAGTCTGGACCTCTCTGTACAAGACTAGACTCGTCTACCCAGCTGTTAACTTAACTCTTCTTGAAGGCCTAAGAAGCATCTCAAATTCAACATGTCCTAAACAGAACTCTTATTTTCCTCCCTGCTCACCCGAAGTGTCTCCTCCTTCATTCTTACCCGTTCTTTTAGTTGCTCAGACCAAAAATATTGGAGTTACTCTTGCCTTCTCCCTTTTTCTCACAGGCTACATGCAGTCCATCAATAAGTCCTGTCAATTTTGTCTTCGCAATATGCCCTGCATCCAATTACTTTTTGCCATTTTTACCCCCATCCACATCAGTACTGCAATAGCTTCCTGTCTCTCTGCTTCTGCCTTTGTTCCCATGCAGTAGCAATTCTTATTTTTGAAATGTAAATCAGATCATGTCATCCCTCTGCTTAAAATCCTTCATGGCTTCCTATCACTTTGATAATAAAACTAAAAATCCTCACCTTGGTCACAAAGCCACACAGAATTTGGCCTCTGGCTAGTTATCTGATTTCACATTTCATCATTGTTTACCCCTCTAGCTACACTGTGGTCTTGCTGTTCCTTAAACTTCATTCAGGTCTCTGTTCAAGTATCACCTCCTCAAAGGTAGCAACCTACCAGCTCTTATCTAAAATAGCCACCTCTACCACTTCCACTGTCATCTTTTATCTCCTAACTCTGCTTTATTTTTCTTTCCAACATTGAACTATTTCTATTAGTTAATTATCAGACTCCCTCATTAGAATGTAAGCTCCATGAAGACAGGGACTTGTTTTAACTAGGTATCTGAAGTTCTGGGTCATGGTAAACACTCAAATATTTGTTGAATGAAAGACTGTTTTGAACGTTTGCTTTGTGCTAGGCCCTGAACTAAAACTTGACATGGATTAGTCATTAATGCTGAACAACAGCTCTATAAAGTTAGGCACTATTATTATTGTGCCTATTTTGTAGATAAGAAAATTGAGGCTTACATGGTTTATTACATGCTCAAGTTATAGGTGAACCTAGGATAATATTGAATACTTGGGGGTTGGGGGTGTCAGATTAAAGCCTTTGTGTAATAGTATTTTAGGTAAACTCTTTAAAAATGTCTTCTAGAAATATTAGGTTATTAAGTATGAAATGTCTGATTTCCTTAAGTGCTAAGTTTGACAGTTACTGTCTCTGACATTTCACTGTGACACTTTTTGTTTTATTTTTATTGTGATGGTACATCCTCAGTCTTTCAAACTCATGTTTTGGCTTGTGATTATCATTGACATTTTTTTTTTTAAGAGGAATTTTTGTGAAACCATGGATAAGTCAAAAATTCATGTTATTTTCAAATATAAGTTCTGTTGTGGACAGACAACTCAAAACATCAATGAAGTGTTTGGGAAGGATGTGGCTAATGAACGCACTGTACGTCCATGGTTTGTTACAGTGATTTTAATCTTGAAAATGAGCCACGTAGGTGACCTAAGACCAAGGAGGATAATGATGAGCTGAAAGCTGTAGTGGAAATGAATCCATCTTAACCTACGTGTGAATTAGCATCAAGGTTTGACATTACTTATCCAGCAGTATTGGACCATTTGAAACAAATGGGCAAGGTAAAGAAGCTGGATACTGCGTGAATTAAACGAGCATCAGAAAATAAATTGTCCTAGGCTGGGCGCGGTGGCTCACGTCTGTAATCCTAGCACTCTGGGAGACCGAGGCGGGCGGATCGTTCTGAGCTCAGGAGTTCGAGACCAGCCTGAGCAAGAGCGAGACCCCGTCTCTACCAAAAAATAGAAAGAAATTAATTGGACAGCTAAAAATATATATAGAAAAAATTAGCCGGGCATGGTGGCGCATGCCTGTAGTCCCAGCTACTTGGGAGGCTGAGACAGTAGGATTGCTCGAGCCCAG
>RJWJ010047635.1:0-10894 GCA_004363605.1 Indri indri | reverse complement strand
GGATGGAGGGAGCTCCGTCACAGACACAAGAAAGGGAAGCTGTAAGGTCACAGCAAGTCATGAAAGGAGGGAGAGAAGGGAGGGGACGAGGAGGGGAGGAGAGAGAAGAGGAAGCAGAGGAGGAGGAGAAGGGGCCGGGATTGGGGAGGAAAAAGGGGATGGGAAGGAGAGAAGATGCTGGTGGCTTCCACGGAGGTGGAGGGGCAAGAAAGGAAACGGATCTGTTTTTGTGATTTGGAGCTTTGAATTCTCGCAGAGGAGATGCCAGTAGAGAAGAGAATGCCGTAGGGGAGGGACCTGGGTGAGAGGATGTTTTGGCTGATCACTGTCAGATGGTTGTTGCAGCACCGAGAGCTGATGAGGTTGCCCAGGAACACTGTGAGCCCCATATTCCCGTCTTACGAGCTGTGAGGATGGAGGGGTCCACCAGGCACATGGCAGGTGCTGAGCGAATAGTGTTGCTATGTGGTGGGTTTAATTAGGTCAGCAGGAGGGAGCCTGGCCCAGCCACCGCGCACAGCTCTGATCAGGGTCAGCCTCCTTCCTTCCCTTGCTTCTGAACGCCACCCTCACACGCACCAGGGCTCAGGACCCACTGGCTTCTCTGCATCTCTTCTGCTGCTAAGAAATGATCCCGACCTTCCACACCCATCTCCGCCCCCAGTTACACTGTCACCTGAATAATTTATTCTTCCAGGGAGAGTTTGCTTCTCAAAAGACAACAATGTAATAAAAAGCCAGGACCCAGATGGCAGGATTCAAGGCATGAGACAAAGGCTGGTCCTCTGGGGAAAGGGAAGCCTTGCAGAGCCCCGAAGACACACCCTGTTCTGCTCAGGCCCCTCACGCTCTCTCCAGACTTCCTGCCAGCCCAGACCTGGGGGCTCCTTAGCCACAGGTCTTTGCTGTGGACTGTCCGGTAGGCCCCCTTCCACATTCCCCTCTCCATCAATCCCATCCCTGCCTCTGAAGACACCAGCCAGAGCTTACCATGGGTCCTCTCCTCCTTCCGCAGAACCTTAGATCATTGCCGTTGGAAGAGCCCTTATGGGCTAATCAGCCCAGAGATTTTCATGTTTCTTTGTAGCTAAATCTTGCATCCCTGGGATGGAAAACAGGTTGAGGAAAGACAGCACTGTGTGCAGAGAAAGTGGGTCCCTTGGAGCTTCCTCTCGAATTCTTCTCCAGCCTTTGCAAGTTACAACCTTAAGGCTCAAGAGAATGGGGTGAGGGCTGCTGACCAGCCCAGTTCCTGGTCACACAGATGGGAAAACCAGCACCTAAAAAGGAAGCAAGAATCGCCCAAGGCTAATTGCATAGGAATTAGCAGGCGTAGACTCCATTTTCTTCAAATATGTTCACATGTGTTATTCATATATAAATATGTAAATTATTCATATACATTATTTATGTATAAGATATTAGTATTTATATGTGTCCCAGTTTCTCTCTTGAAATTCTCCATCTTGTAATCTGTTATCTTTAATGTATTAATCACTGTTATTTTAAAGTTGGTATCTGATAACTCCAATACTTAATTATTCTATGAGAGTATTTCTTTTGTCTTTTATTTTTTCCTCTTGGTTTTTGTTCATTTGGTCTTGTCCCCTGGTATGCCTGGTAATCTTTGGTTGAGTGCTGGGCATTGTGGATGAAAAGCTATAGAGATAATTCAAGGTCCTAAATCAGAGGCTGGTAAACTACCCATGGGCCAAACCCTGGCCTGTTTTCTGTGTTTCTACAACCCAGGAGCTAAGGATAGTTTTTACATGGTTAGAAGGGTAAAAAAAGTCAAAAGAATAATGTCTCACAACACATGAAAATTATTTGAAATTCCAGGGTCCGTAAGCAAAGCCTCATTGGCACACGGGCACACCCATGTGTTTACATTTGTCCCTGGCTACTCCTGCGGGCACACCCATGTGTTTACATTTGTCCCTGGCTACTCCTGAACTGCAAAAGCAGGGGTGAGTGGTTGCCACGGACACCATGTGGTCTGCAAAACCTAAGCCACCACCTGCCTGGCCCTTTGCAGAAGTTTGCCGACTCCTGCTCTGGACGCTGCTTCCTCCTGCAGAGAGGAAGCGCCTGTTCTTCTGGCAAGCAGCTCGGGTGCCTTTACGTGGCTGGGGAGGGGGGTTTCCACCTTTCTGGGGGCCCATCCTCCTCTGAAGGCTTCACTCCACTTGCCTCCCAGCCCACGATGCCGCCGGGGCTCCAAGTAGCTGTCATTTGGGGCTGAGAGGGCAACACCTTTTCCATATTCCAAACTCACCGGGAAACCTCAGCTTCTGACTTCCCAGACTGAACTTGAACGTTGTTTCATTTGTTGTCTGTGACAGAGTCCCTGTCACATGCTCCAAAAGGCCTTCTAGGAAACAGTGGTTAGGATGTTGCCAGGACCCGAGAGCAGCCGTTTTCCTGTCTGCTTTCTTCTCCCAATGCAAGCGCCCCCTCCTCCCTGCCCTCCCCTCACCCCACCTGGGCCTGGCATCCCAGGGACAGTGCCACAGCCACCACTGCCTGGGCCTTTCCTGTCCTGCCGGGCAGGACCCTGTGGGCAGGATGCAGGGAGACCAGCCCTGCCTGGCAGGGCCGTTCTGCCAGGTGGTCTGCCTGGGGGTGGGGGCACAGTGACTCGCATCGTGGGCCCCTCCTGCAGGCCACTGTGCCACGGGTCAGTGGCACCGTGTAGCACTGCCACTCCTGCCTGGTGGGAGGGGGCATCCAACTGCTGTCCGAGGGCAGCAGGAAGGGATGGTGTATCTGGGGGCCTTTTGAATGCATCTATTTACCTGTCTGTTTTCCATTAAATGGCTGTTGGTGTCATAATGACAGTGGCTATTATTGAATTTAGTGATCTTTCCCCACCAGGGAGCCTTAAAAAGTCCTCAGGGAACCCTGTGGGAAGCTAGTGCGGGGCTGTCATGTTCCCCTTATCCCCCCCATCCCCCTACCATCGCGTAGCAGCTTCCCTGAGCTTCCCGGCTGCACAGAGATTTTAGGGAAACAGAAGCTAACCCTCTGCCTCCTGCGGGCTCCAGTGACACTACCAGAGGCTTTGAAGGCAGAGCACACAGCCACCTGGCCACACAGCTCTGTGGCTGTGTTTGTGAGCACTGGGCCTTGTTCCAGGGCCTGGGGTCCCTGCAGTGGGGGCTGACAGAGCGGCTCATGCACGAGGCATTGTTCGGAGAGCTGATGATGTGTCCAGGTGAGGCTGGGGGATCTGGCGTGGCACCTGGAGACGGTGGCGCTCTGTTAGTGGAGGCCAGCCTGCCTGCGGTCTCTCTCCAGTGCGTCTGTAACCTGCGGCCCCCCAAATGCCACAAGCAACACCAGCCCTTGGGCATGCAGCAACACGAGTGTGTTGTCTGGGGCTGTATCTGTCGGCTGACCTAGGCCGGCTTTGGTGGGTGCCAGGGGGCCTCCCGTCCTACCAAAGGCCGGCCGGGGCATGTTCAGCGCAGCCAGCTCTGACACCGCCACTCTCCCAGTGCTGGCCTGGCCCAGAGGGAACTGCAAGGTGTCAGGGCGCAAGTGCAGCTGAGGGGCGGGTAGAGACTCGGGGCCACCGTGGTGGTGCATCACACAAGGAGGGGTCTGTATTAGGTCCTCCTGGCACCTCTCGTCATCAGAGCCCTCACCTCAGATGCGATCACATGTGTATCTCTGTGACTGCTCTGTGTCTGCCGCCTCAGCCCCGGACCCCAGCCTGCCCTGGGGGGACCCTGCCCACTTTTGTTTCCCTCCTGCAGCCTTTGGGTCTATCCCAGTGCCTGCAGATAGTAGGTCCTCAATAAACAACCCTTGAGTGAGAAAATAGCACTTTTCCCTCCAGCAGGGACATTATGGAGATAAGATGTTTCTCTCTTCAATCGTGTCCCTTTGAGGAACTGTCAGACCCCGTACGAGGAAGAGGGAGCAAAATCAGGGTGGCATCTGACGTCCGGGGGGCACAGCATGGGGACAGGTTCCTACCTGCCTCAGTGAAGGGCTGTGTGCTCGCGCCACACCGCTGCTCCCTGACAGTGCAGCCCTGATGGTGGGCGCGGAGGAGGTGTCCCGTGAGTGACTTGTGCCTGCAGGTGCCAAGGGGCAGCTTCCATCCGAGAGCACACTCTCAGGACCGAGGCATTTTGTGCATCACCGGCAAACTGCAGATCAACTGCTAAGGCAGGTGCTCAAAGCGCAGAGCTCGGGCTGGGACGCACGTCCAATCAGCTCCAGACTCGGACAGGTTCACGATGTATCGATCACTGCCTGCCCCACGCCTGTTTGTATCTGCGACTGCCCACGGTGCGGGGCGTTCCCGCTGGAGTCACCCAGCGTGGAGACAGGTGGGTGGCAGCAGGGGTCATCCGGGAATCCCTCGCTCCTTTTTTCTGTGTTAGCTGCAAAGGGCGTGCTGGGACCTGCTCCTCACAGATGGGACTGCGGGACGGATGCATCCGTCCTGGACCAGGTTTGACGTTGAGACTGGAAATAAGTCGGTGATAGGGGCTGGGACCACAGGGAGCAGGTGTCCTGAGGTCTGGGCTCCCATCTGGCTAACTTGGAGAGGTGTCAGGGAAACGGGGAGTGTGTTTTGAAATAGAACCCAAGATAAAAAGCCTGGAGGGGTGAGTTCCTGGGACTGGAAACCAGATGGGAACTGGCCGTGATGCCCTCTCAGCACCCGGGACTTTCTGACTGGCCACGGCATTGATTTAGCCCACTGAACTCCATGGGGTCCCGGCCAGGGTGAGAAGCCACCGTCCTCTGAGCACCCGCCGCGTGCGGGCTCCTGACCTGGCGCCTTCCTCCCACGGTGGCTCACGCTCCAGCACCTTGGCGTCCCAGGTGCCTAGTCTGCCCAACGGGACCTGCCAGGTCCCAGGGCCGTGCATCACCCTTGAGGGAGGCGCAGCCGGGCCTGTGGAGGGAGAGCCTCCCTGTTCACCTAGAGGTTTGATCCATTCACCATTTTATGGACTAAATAAATATAGCTTCTGTGGGGATGGTGGGTGCTGGCAGCCCTGGCCAGTGATTGGAACTTCCTGCTGCCACGTGGGGCCTGGGGCCCTCCTGCCAGGCTCAGGCCCTCAGAGGGGCAGCCTTGGTGGCAGAAGGCCCCTCTGTCCATCTGCAGCCCCTTGCCCACGGGCACCACGTGGGTGTCCCTTCCCAGGCCTTGGCGTTGAGCCGCCTCCATCAGCACAGGCCCGCAGAGCTGCATCCTTTGTGGAAATATCAGAATGACCAGGGAGTTAACTGGAAGAAATGGGTCATTTCCACATCAGCCACTGAGCTCAGAGCTGAGCGTTAGCGGCTTCTGTTCTCAGAGATGTGTGGAAGATTTGGCCCGTGTGTGAGTGTGCGTGTGTGTGTGTGCTCCTGCTTTGAAAGCTGCTCTGGGAGTTTGGAACCGAATCCTCTCTCTGAGGGGTTTGCACTTCCCAGGACCAGCCTTTTTGCCTGGGAGAAGATGCTTCCTGTCCAAGAGCAGACCTGATCCCCCTGCGTCTGGCGTACAGGCCAGGAGCCACATGCCCTCCGCCCCAATTCAGCGTCCTGGTCACCACTGCCTGCTGGGCCGTGCTCTCTGAATGTGAGTCAGAGGGAGCAGATGGCCGGGGCCTGGCTCCTGTGTGTAACCCAGTTCGTAGCCATTAAGTTCGATTCAAAAATGCGTGTCAAGCCGCCTCTGCCTTCCACAGGGGCGACTGTGCAGGCTCCACTTTCGCTGATGCGTGTGGGCACACATGTAGGCACGTGGGCAAAGGCTGCCCATGCAGCTCCACTCTGAAGTGCCTACCTGGGGTCCTGTGGGTCCTCTAGGACAGTGTCATAAACTTTTTCTCCCAAGGCCAGGTGTAAACCTGTTAGGCTTACAGGCCGTGCAGAGTCTGTGCCAAATGTGCCATCAGGACACTCTGCAGCCAGCTGTTGGGTAGATGGTGATTTTGCAAACTTGGGGTGAGGGCTCTGGGCCCTCTTGTCTCAGTCTCACTGATCACCCGAGGTGCCCGAGCCTTCGGAAAGCCATCAACACGGAGGGCAAACCCCACTGCCGGGGAACAGGTTTCCAAGCTCTCAGCCACCTTGCCACGCCCCCAGCCCCCAAAGACCTCCGGTCTGAAAGGGCAGTGCTCGTCCCTCAGGCCGAGCAGCAGGATAGGCTGAGATTTGGCTGAGGACGTGGTGCTGAGAAGGGAAAGCGGGTGGCTGCCCTCTCAGGGTTTGGAGCCAGGTGACGTGGCTCTCTGAGTCCCATCTGTGGCACCCTGTGTCCTCAGGTTCTCAGAGAAGGTTCTCCGCATCAGAGGAACTTGCTTTTTGGTGTGGCCAACCTAGGGGTGACAGCTGTGGCTGAGCCCAGGGTCGGGCTGTGAGTGCAACTTCAGGCCCCTTCTGGAGCCCATAACCAGCAAGGTGCATCTGAGGAGCCCCAAGTCTCTCCAGACCACGGCGCCAGGCCACTGGCCATCCCCACATGGGGGACTCCTCTCCTCCGGGGTCTGTGCAGGAAGCAGCCGGGCTCTGGGCCTGGAGCTGTCGCTGTATTTGAATCCTGTGCTCGCTGTGTCTTAGCTGTGTGTTCAGTAAAGGGTTAACCCTGCCCAAAGAAATGTCCTTTCCCTTAGCTCCTGGGAGGTGACCTCCCAGCCCTCAGAACGTCATGCCTGGTAAGAGGGTCTCTGTGTACCTGGGGGCCTTGGGTGGGGCCCGATAGTCTAACACAGTGACTTGAGGTGGGAACCTTGGGCCACGTGTATTGGCTCAGCCTCTAGAAGGGCTGCACACTGAGGTCACCCGTGCGGGTGGTCATCTGTGTGGCAGAGCCCCAGCGCAAGCTCTGGACACCAAGGTTCCAGGGAGCGTCCATGTTCGGCAGTATTGCGTGTGATTTGCTGGGAGAAGTTAGCGCTGTCCACGTTCGTCTGCTGCAAGGTGACGTCGGGGAGCTCACACCTGGTCTCTCCTGGGCTATCCCTCTCTGATAAACCTAAACTGCGAGTACGATGGCTTTCTTGGGTTCTGTGGGTCCCCCTAGTGAATTATTTATCATGAAGGTGGTCTCGGGGACCCCTGAATCACACTGTGCAACACTGATAAAATCTGTTAACCTCCCTCTGGGCTTGGGGAGCATCTTGCACCCACCCCACGGGGTTGCAGTGAGCGGAGCGTGGACTGATCCGCTTAGATCAAGGCTTGGCACACTTGGCCCATCAGGTTATGGTTGCTTCGCCACGTGCATCGACTCCACAGAAGCTGCGGGAGGTGGTCCCTTGCCTTCTCCCCCAGCCCCCGCTTTGTTACTGACAAGGAAGGGTCTGGAAGGGGAAGGAGTGTTAAGGGGAAAGGACCAGAGATGGAAGCCACTGAGGGCATGACCTTCTGACCCAAGGCCTCTCGTCCTCAGCACCGCTGACAGCTGGGCCAGGTCATCCCTCCTTACAGGGTTGTCTTGTGCCTTGTAGGATGTGTACTGGCGTCTTTGTCCTCCACCCACAATATGCCGGCAGAATGACCCTCTGCCACGGTTGTGACAATCAAGAACATCTCCAGACACGGCCGATGTCCCAGTTGAGGACCACTCTGCTCCACTTCCTCTGGTCCTCGGGTGGTTCCTTGAGGGCTCCCTCGCACGGTGTTGTTGTAATGAAGCTGAGGCCTTCGAGATGTCAGCACAGCTATTTCCTGGATGGGGGCTCCGTTTCCCTAGTGTCTGGTCCCGTCCCTGGGTGGAGGCACTTGTGACGACAGCAGACCTCATCTCCGCAGAGTCTTAGCTGGAGCCCCTCCCTGAGCTTGGCCACCACTCACTGAGACAGTTAATTTTATGTGACAACTTGACTGGGCTGCGGGGTGCCCAGACAGTTGGTAAAACACTATTTCGGGGTGTGTCTGCGAGGGTGTTTCTGGAAGAGATTAGCATCTGAATCAGTAGATCGAGGAAGGTTCACCTTCACCCCTGTGTGTGGGTGTCATCTAATCTCCTGAGGGCCCGAATTGAGCAAAAGGCAGAAAAAGAGCAAATCCTCTGTCTTTCTCTCCTTGAGCGGGGACATCCCTCTTCTCCTGCCTTTGGCCTTGGGCTGAATTATCCACGGGCTTCCCCAGTTCTCCCACTTGCAGGCGGCACAGGACAGGACTTCTCCGCCTGCGTGATCACATGAGCGAGTTCCCATAATAAATTTCTTATATGCCTCTCTATTTTTTTGATTCTGTTTCTCCCTGACTATACACTCACCCTGTGGAAGGCTCTGCAGGGTCACTCGGAAAGTGGCACACTTCTTTGTGTCCCTGCCATAAAAGCTGGTGGCCTTGTTTTTTTGTTTTTTTTTTTTTTTTGTGACTATCCCAGTTTTAGAAGGTGCATTTTCTCTTCTGAGCCTGCCCCAGGAGGCGAGCAGCTGCCTCAGAAGGAGCCTACACCTTGACATGCCTCCAACTCAGGGAGCCAGGCTGGCCTCTCACCTGTCCCCCGTGCACGGTGCAAGCTCCCCCTCGCTCGGGGCAGCACGTTCCTGGAGACTCTTTTTCAAGGACTGCTGTGAAGTTGACATTTTGCAGGTCTTTGTGGGAGAGGAATGGCTTCTTTGTGATGGAATCGGCACTTTGGGTACCCAGTGTCACCTGTCACCTATTAGACTCACCCCTGCAAGATGGACATCCTTGTGTCTGTTGATCACGGGTCTTTGCGTAACACAGGGACCTGAGAAACCAGCCTAGTGAAATGAGCTACGATAAGCACAGAAATGTCACCCTTTTGCCTTGGCAAATCCCAGGACCACTGTCCTGCTCTCATCCGAGTGTGCCAGCCAAGCGCGCCCCACCCCCTCCCGGGCTAGAAAAGAAAGCCCTGGTGGTTATTCTCGCCATGGACAATGGCCTGCGCTCAACTCAGCTTCATTTAATAAGACCTCGCTCAGACTTGGAGATGGATTACCAACTTCCACATCAATCTTCGGGGCCTGATCTTATTACAAACCACCACAAATATAACCATAAAAACCCTCTTGACGGATGCAGAGCCTGGTAATCCATCCGTCCCCATCCATTATTCTGGGTATAATTTTTCATGATCTGGATGGCAGCTGACTCCTAGCACATTAGTATACGGTGGCAATTACCAGGCACAGAAAGAGCCCCTAAATTAGCAGGAACAATAACACCTGTCAGGAAGGGGAAGCAAGAGTCCCCACACGGCATGAGGCCGCGCCCTGGGACCACATCGGGATGGCAAAGAGTCTGGAGATGGGATTCACTATGACCTTGGAGGTGGAGAGGAGAAAGATTGTTACGTTTTTTGCTTTCTTGGGGGCATAGAATGTATGTTCACTCAGGGTGACCTGATTGTCAACCCAGTCACAGCCCACCTGACAGCTGGCATGGAGATTGCTCAAGGACCGCCTCGCCCAGGGTCAATGGGGCTCCTGGGACAGATGTTCCTGACTGCGTTGTTCGACAGCCACCAGGGACTTGGTCGGAGGACTGTTATCTAGGCGGTGAGTGCTGAGAGACGATGGTGAGGAGGAGAGAAGTTGGGGGAATGTCCTCCCAGAACGGTGCTCTTGGCATGGTTTGGGGAAAGTCCTTTCCAGAAACAGGACATGGTTTCTCTCCACACAGTGATTCCGCTATCTTCACATTCCTGTTTTTCACAACATGAAGTTTCTTTTCAACTTGGGGGAAACTGAAATAGACACGTGGCTGAGATATTTCTAAGGGCCCTTGAAGGGATTAGGTTGGTAAATTTCTCCATGAGTTATGATTTCCAAAATTCAAGAATCCTGTCCCATTGACTTCTCTAGGGGGATCCTCGTGCAAAGCAACCCATTCTCCAGATGCTTCCCATGAAAAAACCCGGCAGGGTGAAGCTGCCTGCCACTGGGTGTCACGGCCCCCCGTGATCAACGGGAAGCTGTGGGTCTCCTTGAAATCACCCGCCAGTGGCCAGTGACAACCCAGCAGTGAGGAAGCCTTTGATGATGGAGTGGAAGGTTCTAGTCTGTCCAGATAAAGGTGGCAGTTTGATTCCCAGCTTTGACTAATCATTCAAAACAGATAGATACTTTTCCTAATTTACAAACTGAGCCACCTTTGGCTATTCTCCTAAATCAGAACTCTGCAAACCATCGTCCATGGGCCCAATACGGCTGCTAATTTGTAAATAAAATGTTATGGGGACACAGCCCGTGCCCATTTGTTTGCTTGTCTGGGGCTGCTTCTGTGCGGCAGTGGCAGAGGTGAGCGGTGGTGACCAAGACCGCTCGAGACCACTACTGCCTGCAAAGCCTAAATTATTGCCTCTTCGGTCCTTTAAGAAAATGTTAGCCTACCTGGAACCCACAAGAATACTGAAGGGACTCACACAGATGAGGAAACGACTCCTGGCATTTGGAGAGAACTAAATGACAGGACAGATGCTTTAAACACTACACAACTTCTCACATGTTGTTCTGTTCTTCTAAGTAGGCGACCTTCCAAAGAGAGGAAATGATGAGACATCTTTATGTATTTTCCCTATTTCAACCTGCTTCCTCCAAATACTATTTGGGCCACATGTCAAAAGGCCCAGTCCTTGTTCAGCCGTCAAGACCCTGGGGTCTGCGGGTTCTGCTTGTAGTCATGGCTCCTTACACAGGAGCCCAGTGACCCATTGGAACCTGTGGGCCAGGCCTTGGAGCACAGGGCTGTTTGTTTTGCAAGAACAGTATGTAAAGGGCAGTAAAATGTTTATCCTAACCAATTTAATATCAGAATATAGCTACAGATATGCTGGAATTGGATTTAGACATTTGATTTTCTTAGGGACTCCAGAGCAGAGAATTGCCTTTTGTCCTGGTTCTGCTGGGTGACCAGGGAAAGGTCATTTTACTTCTCTAGCACGGGCTCCTGGTCAGTC
>RJWJ010047634.1:0-10889 GCA_004363605.1 Indri indri | reverse complement strand
GTCGCATTCGCAACCTGTGTGGAGAACTAGACCTACAAACCTGATTTTACACGGGCTGTTCTCTTCTTTATACACGTGGAAGATTTGGGGACGTTCCCATGTCTCAGAACCTGTTCAGCCTTGAGCTTCTGATTGCTTTTTGTATTTTCAACTTGAAATTCTGATATGAATATGTTCATGTTGCCAATCTTCAAAATTCCCTGTATAATGGCTGTGTTAGGGCTGATACTACAATTTATTTGGTTGTTCTCCTACTATTGAATTGCACTTCTTTACCGAAAATAAATTTATACAGACAGACGCTGTCCCCCTTAGGAGAAATTCCCGGAAGTAAGTAAAGAGATCATAGTATCCTAAATCACTCCCATGGTGGGGAACAGTAATTATGTCCTCTGATTACTCGTGGGAGTGAACATGTTTCATCTTATTTACTAATTGTATGTATTTTTAT
Organism: Indri indri; assembly: GCA_004363605.1. NCBI lineage: Eukaryota > Metazoa > Chordata > Mammalia > Primates > Indriidae > Indri > Indri indri. Next base: position 10,438 of record RJWJ010047634.1, on the reverse strand, counting down.
GACAATGTTTACTCATAATCCTGCCTATTTATATACTATTTGATGCACTTCTTATCAATTTGCAGATGTTGATGTAATATGGGTTTTTACTCTGTGTGTTTTAGTGTAACCTTTCCGTAGTGTGAGTATGACTGCTAGGCCTGCCTGACGTTAGCTTTCGAGAGCCGTTTATGGATCCGTCTCTGTGGTGTGCGCTGCAGAAAAGCATCCTATGAAGGCACGATGCAAGTCAAACTCATCATTTCTTGAATGAGTTCAAATGCTCTGATACATCTCAGTGGAGAAACTTGGGAGACAGAGGCTCCTGTAACGGCTGCATGTTCCACCATCTTCTCAGATGAACATTTTGGAACTTTCTAAGCAATATCACTATTGTTTTACAGCCTGGTTTTTATTTACTTATTATATTTTCTCTTAAGAAAAAAACCAGGATCTACCCATTTTTGATTTATGTGTTTAATTTAATATTCAAGGTTGAGAATCAGTAATTATTCTGTATAATACAAATCCTATATTGAGAAGATTCTATTAGAAAAAGGAAAGAGCTGAGAAGTTTTGAGTAATAACAGATGGGAATGTGTGTATGAAATTTGGTGTGAAGCAGTGTATGAAATGACAGTTCCACCTTGTTTGGAAATGATTAACAACTTGATCAACGTGATCATTCCCCTTTCACAGAGCCTCGTGCTTTTCAGGACAGGCCCCGGCCCCGGCTGTCTCTGCAGGTCCACGCTGACGAGGTCAGAAGGGCAGTGGAGACAGTGTGTGTGTCTGCAGGAACTCAGGGCTTTTCTTTCTGCAGAAAACACAACTCAAAACAGCAGATTGTAGGCACAGCCCCAGATACCCTCCCCAGGCCCAGCCGGGCAGAGACGCCAGAGACCTTCTCGCCCCGTGCCAGAGTGCGCAGACCGTCTGCACGTAGAACAGCTATTGATGTGGTGGGATTTGAGTCTGCCATCTTGCTTTTTTTTTTCTTTTCTTATTTTCTCTACCTTCCCCTTGTTCCGTTCCCTCTCTTCTTGGAGTGGACCACAGGTCAAGAGTAGAACAGGCTCCAGCCTGAGAAAGGCCCCATCTCAGGACAGAGGGACCATGAAGGACTGATGCTCCCTAGAACTCTCTAGAACTCAAAGAGAGCACGAAACAGCAACCATTTTGTCCTTGCCACTCAAAATAACTTTATTTGATAAAGTTAAAGATATGTTTTTCATTTTAGAAAAAGAATGGTTTTGTTTACCTGAATTGTGTCTCTCAGTTCTAGTTTTCTGGATGCATGGGAAAATGTTATTAATATTTTGACAAATGCTTTGAACCTTGATCTCATTTCATCAAAGTAAATGTTTCTAAAACTTCAGCAAAAGAAATTCTTGTCTCCTACAATCATTATAACACGTGAGAGGCTATAATGCAAATACATGAAAATATCACGTATCTTAGGTTTTGAATGAACCCAATAACAAGGATTTTACAACTCAAGCACAGGTGTGCTTGTGTATTCTAGATCGCAGGTGCTTTTCCCCAGTTGCTGCTGGGCAGTTATCACACTCGTGCTTGTTAAGAGCACTATGCCTGTGTGAATAGACGATACAGTTCCAGAACAATTCCGAGATGAGAAGCTCAAAGCATATTCTAGTTCTAATAAGTCAATTCAAACCGAGATTAGAGCCTCCTTAAAGAAATGCAGTAATTATTACACTTCAAAGTCAAACATTTTCATTTGCTGTAAGTGGTGTAAGGAAAAGTACTAATTGTCCATCAATTAGTATTATTTTCAGTTGTTGATAACGTATGATAAATCACTAGTGCACTTCCGAAGGCCCAGAAAAACAGAAAAGATTCTCTAATACTCAGACTTTCCAGTCACACATGGGACAAGATCTATTTTTTTCAGACACAGGAAAGAGAGAGAGAAAGCGAGAGAGAGAGAGAGAGAGAGAGAGAGAGAGAGAGAGAGAAGGAGGGAGGGAGGGGAAGGGTATCCCTGTAACTCTTTAAATTATCTGATTTTAGCAGAAGCATGGCTGAGTTGAGATAAGCTGGAGAAAGGTCCTGGCTCTGTCACCACACAGGGACTGCAGATCTGGTCACAGAGAATGAGGTTCCAGCATCTGCGAGAAAGAGAACAGACCCCGGGGGCGGCTTAGCAGGGAGGCGGAATGAACCTCTGACTGCGTCGTGCTTGCAACCGATGAACATCTCCTTTCCCAAGCCAATTTGAGTTGGTTTTGTCGGTCAGTTACAACCTAAAAAAATAAACAAGCCTGCAGGAGTTTAGATGAGGGAGAGGTGGCCAGGGACAGCGCTGGTGGGAGAGGTCGGGACAAATGTGGGACTCTGGCCTTTGAAGGTCATCTAGGATGAAGGTGAGTGAGGAAGGGCCGCCGTGCAGGAGAATGGGGCGCTGTTCTCAGCCGCAGAACTGGAAGAGCTCGCGCAGGCTCCTGGTCAGTAACGCATCGGCTAGTGAAAGGCCTCGGCTTGGGAAGAGGAAAGGGAACTGAAATGTCCTTCTCTAGGAAGAAGGCTTCGACAGTGGGAAAGAAAACATGTGGTAGTTCTGGTGCATGTTTTGGTTAATCTTTCACCGAGCAGATAAGAAACAGCCTTCGTCTGACAAATAGCTTGAGATTCCAAGCCCTCAACGTTATTAGAATTCACGGTACGTGTTTAGTCTTAAGTATAGTGTCAAACAACCTGACCGAGGGGGGATTTTAGTTGAAGCTGGGACGTGGTTGACAATTGTTATTGAAAGCGTGCCTAGTGTGTTTACATTTAAGTAAAAGGCGACCCTCTCTGCGCCTGGAGAACGAGCAAAGCCATCAATAACGCCTCTTAACTTGCCACAGTTCATACCAGGTCAACGTGCCACTAATAATTCCTTCATCCAGAAGATTTATGGTGCCCCACCACTGGTATTTACTTTATGCCATAAGCAATAAGCCTTCTTGCCAGCTCTCAGGAGCCCACGAAGGCAGCCTTGGGTTTGCTGCTGCTGCCTTCGCCCCACACCCCTCGGTGTTGCCAGAAAACGTCACGCCACCGCAAGCTGGGTTTGCCTCCACCTGTGAAGTCAGCCACAAGGAGCTAGTGCAGGTCACCCTAAAGGCCACTGGTCACTACTGTCAACTTTTAAAGTATTTGTGCGTTCAGTGCAGTTAGTGCCTTTTTTTTTTTTTTTACAGTAAGGGAAAAGTGGTTCAAAATAGTATTTTGTGCCGTTATGAAAGCTTCACACACTGCCACTTGGAGTATTTTATTTTAACAGAGAAGCATCTCTAAAAGGTAGAGGCTGGAGGGTAGCTCCACTTAGGTGACATCTTTCTGGGTTGATACAGGTGCTCAGTAACTGCCTGGGGAAGGAACCAGGCGAGACCTGCTTACCAGCCCCTCCCTGCTCCGCAGTGACTGGACTCAGCCTTATGATAGGTTGTATTTTCAGTGGATTCTTTTCCCTTCCTTTATTATGAAATTAAAGGGAATGCAGAAATGATTAAGGTGCAAGCTCTGCAACTGGAAAGGTGGTGAATGGGTGAGGAATAGAAATAAAGTACAGAAGAAATTCCAATAGTTCCCTTTTATCCACAGGGGATACGTTCCAAGACCCCCATGGAAACCTGAAACCTCAAATAGTACTTAACCCCATATATCCAATGTTTTCTCCTATGCATGCACCTACGATAAAGTTGAATATTTATAAATTAGACATAGCAAGAGAGTAACAACTACTACTACTAATGGAATAATTATAACAATATGGTGTAATAAAAGTTGTATGAATGTGGTCTCTCTCTCTCTCAAAATATCCTATCGTACTGTACTCACCCTTCTCCCTGTGATGAAATGACTTGATAAAACACCTACGTGATGCAGGTCACGTAGGTGAATGATGTAGGCATTGTGACGCAGCGTTAGGTTATTACTGACCGATGATGTGTCAGGAGGACCATCTGCTTGGGGTGATCCTGGACCACCGAGCTGTGACAATGTGGAAGGATGTCAGGAGCAGATGATGTGGATGGCTAAGAGGCAGGTAGTATCTACAGAGCGGATACGCTCGATGACTCACTTCCCAGGCGGGATGGAGGGGACAGCGTGAGATTTCACCATGCTACTCAGAACAGTGCACAATTTAAGACTTATGAATTGTTTATTTCTGGAATTTCCCATTTAATATTTTCTGACCATGGTTGACCATGGGTAACTGAAACCACAGAAAGCGGAACCTTGGATAAGGGAGACTAACGTACGAGACCAGGTGGGATGCGTTAAGTACCGACAAACAGCAAGGTTTCGATGGGAGTTGGAAGGGCGATGGGCTCACTCTGGGGCTGGGGGAAGAGTGTCATACAGAGGGAGGCATCTGCTGTGGAATATTTTGCTTCATGAGTGTGCACACACACACACACACATCCATGCACACGCACTCACGCTGCATACGCACACGTGCACGCACACAGCACTCTCATTCCCTTACCCTTGCAGAGCAGTGTCCACTCTGCGGAGGCTTTTCACAGGCATGACCGAGCCAGCCTTGCAACAACCCATGCAGGAGACAGGTTTTATACAGTATCTCCGCTTGACAGACACTGGCCATTACGAGACCTAGCTCCCAAATAATGTCTATTAATTATTTTCTTTATTAGCCAAAGGTGTTTATTTTAAACCACCTGATTTTATAGCACTTGGCAGGGAGAATTCTAAGAAGGCCATCAGGATTCCCACCCATGGTAGATATGCCTGTAAAATCCTCCCCTAGAGTGTGGGCAGACTGGGACTGGGACAGACGGTCACCTCCTTGATAAGACTTGGCTGTAGGTGACTAGAGAGAGGTTCTCCAGCTGGCTTTGGAGGAGAGCTGCCACGCGGGGGAGGGCTTTGGGCCTGGGACCTGCAGGGGCAATGAGAAGTCCCACGGCTGCAGGGAACTGAGTCCTGTCAACAGCTGGAATGCACTTGCAGGAGGACCCAGAGCTCCAGAAATGACACAGCCTGACCGACCCTCTAGTTCAGCCTTGCAAGACCTTGAGCAGGGAACCGGCTAAGCCGTGCTGGGGCTTCTGACCAACGTAGTGTGAGATACTCAGTGGGTACTGTTTAAGCCACTGAGTTTGCGGTAATCACTTACACAGCAACAGAGAATCAATACAGAGCACATCTCCTGTGATTTTTATGCATTTCTCCTCCTTTTGGCTTTTTGCCCCATATCTGGCCATTTATTTTCTCCGTTTTTCTCTGCCTGAATTCCGTATCCATTACACTGTTTAATTGTATTAGAACCTCCAAATCATAGAAAAAGGAAAGGTGACCCGAGGTGATCCTAGTTCAGCCCTTTTATAATTCATCCAATACTTTGAAAAAGCAGAAATAGAGGTAATCTCACTCTGACTTCTGGTTCTGTGGAAAACAGTATTTTATTCTTTCCAGAAACCCTTGCATTTTTCAACAAATCAACTCAAAGGTTTGATTTGGCAAATGATCGTCACAGACTGGCACACCAGCCGATGCGTGAAGAGAGGGCCAAGGCCTTTGTGCTAGGTTCAGACTGTGAGGACACCTGAACCTCTTCCAGAGATTCTGTCCAGCCCGGATGAATTAACCGATATTGGCTCTGCCCTCCTGCCGTGAACCATTATATAACCGGATCCGATTTGTAGATTACCTGTCTTTCGGGCACTTTCAGACACTAGGTGGTGCAGAATCAGAGAGAAGAAAAACGCAAAAGTGCTGTGCTATCGCTCCCGAGATCAGGCTGAAGACAGACCCGGCTTTCGCCTTGCCCCCGTCCTGCTGTCCCGCTCACTGGCTGCAGCGGAGTCCGCTACCACCGCGTGAGCTGCCGCGCAGACAGGCCCATGCGGAAAAGAAGCGAGGAGACCCTGTAGCCAACTGCCAACAAAGAACCGGATTCCTCGGTCCAATAACTCACAAGGAAGTGAATCCTCCCGACAGCCACACGAGCAAGCTTGGAAGGAGACCCTCCCGCAGCCAGGCCTTCAGGTGGTAACACAGCACGGGCGTCTCCTTGGCGGCAGCCTAGAGAGAGCCCTCAAGGCCGGGTACCCACCAAGGTGCGCCAGATTCCGGCCCCGCAGAAAATGCCAGGTAATAAATGTGTACTGCTTAGAGTCTCTGAGTTTTGGGATAACGTTATGCAGCAGTAGATACAGGAGACGGTAAGGAATATTGATCAAAACAAAGGTTGCCTCTCTGAAAATATTAATAATAGTGATAAACCCCTGGCAAGATCGGTCAAGGAGGAAAGGGAGAAAATGTAAATTACAAATATCAGGACTGACAAAGGAGCGATCACCACAGATCCTGCAGATATTAAAAGAATAATGTGGAATATTATGAACAATTTAACATAAATTCTACAGCTTATACAAAATAATCAAATTACCTGAAACACCCAACTTACCAAAACTAAGACTAATTGGAAAATCTGAACAGTGCTATATCTATTAAAGACATTGACTTCTTTATAAAAACCGTACACAAAGAAAATTTCAAACCCGGAGGCCTTCTATCAAACATTTAAGGAAGAAAATACCAACCTTACAGAAAATCTTTAGAAAATACAGGAAAAAGGAACACCTCCTAATTTATTTTATGAGGCCAACATAACCTTGATAACAAAATCCGACACAGATATCAAAAGAAAGAAAATTACAGGATAATAATCTTCATGAATAGAGGTACAGAAATCTTCAACCCTATCTAAGCATATGAAATTGCGCAGTGTATAATGATAACCCGTCAAGTTCAGTTTATCACAGATACGAATACAAAAATCAATCCATGGACCCCACCCATTAACAGAATAAAGGAGAAAATCATCTGATCATCCAAAGGTGCAGGAAAGCACTTCAGAAATAATGTCCTGCACACCTACGGACACTTCGTTTATGACAAAAGTACCACTGCGGAGCAGTGGGGAAAAGATGGGTTTTTTATAAATAGTGCTGGCTGATGTGACTGTTCATAGAGGAAAAATAGAAAGAAATTTAATCCCTACTTTACCCTTGTAGAAAAATTAATTCTAGATAGAGTGTAGATCTAAACATGAAAGGTAAAATGATGAAGCTTCTTGAACATAACATGGAAGAATATTTTCATTACCTTTAGGCAAAAAATTCTCAAACAGGATAACAAAAAAGCACAATCTTAAAAAAGTATAGATTTCATTAAAATTAGGAAACCATTCGTGAAAAGACGTCATTTAAAAAGAGAAAAGGCAAACCATAGGACGGGAGGAGATATTTTCAATAAATTTATTCAACATAGACTTGTGGCATAGTGCATAAATACTTCTACAAAATAGCAACAAAAAGACAGAAAATTCAATAAAATTTGGCTAAAAGAGTTCCATAGGCACTTCACAAATAAAGGATACCCAGATGGCCAAAGAGATATATGAAAAGGTTCTCAGTACCATTACTCATCAGAGAAATGCAAATTAAAGCCACAATGAGATCATAGTACTACAATTCTTAAAAAAAAAAGAAAAGAAAAAAGAAAAAGATAGAAAATATCAAGTGTTGGTAAGCGTGTAGAACAACCAGAACTCTTTATTGGTAAAATTAAAGAAAATATTGGTACAGCCACGTTAGAAAACTTTTCTGTCAGTGTCTGCTGAAGCTGAACATACACACACCCTACCGTCCAGCAAGGAGCATGCATGTGCACCAAAAGGTACGTATGCGAATGACCCCAGGAGCATTATTCGTAATAACCCGGGCCTGCAAGCAACCCACCTGTCCATCGACTGTAGGATGGATAAACTGTGATCTGTCCACATGTGGATACGACACAGCCATGAAAACAACCTACATTTACATGCAACAACATGAATGACTCTCACAATCATAGGTAGGTCGAAAGATGTTAGACACAAAAGGATACCATTGACCCTTGAACAGCACGGGTTTGAACTGTTCGGGTCCTACATGGATTTTCTTCCACTTCTGCCACCCCTGAGACAGCAAGACCCACCCCTCCCCTTCCTCCTCCTCCTCCGCCTGCTCAACATGAAGATGGGAAGAATACAGTTCTATGATGATCCACTTCCACTTAATGAATAGTAAATATATTTTCTGTTCTTCATGACTTTCTTACTTTCTTTTTTCTAGCTTTATTGTAAGGATACAGTATATATACAATAATACATATAACACACAAAATATGTGTTAACCAACTGTTTATGTTATCAGTAAGGCTACTAGTCAACAGTAAGCTATGCGTAGTGAAGTTTCAGGGGAGTCCAAAGTTATTCTCGGATTCTTGACTGTGCAAGGGGTTGGTGCTCCTAACCCCACAGTGTTCAAGGGTCAACTTTACGCACTGTATAATTCCATTCATATACAGTTAATATGTAAAGCCTTCCTTTATTAAAAAAAATAATCTTTGGTGTTAGCGTTTCCTTTGGGAAGGAGAGGCGGGTGGGTTTAGGAAGAGACGCAAGGGGGGCTTCTGCGATTCTGCCTTTCTCCTGGGTCGTGACCTGTGTACTTACTACGTGGGTGCTTTCAAACTGTGAAAATTCATTAAGATGTATGCTAAAGAGCTGCCCACTTTTTCTGCACGTATTATTCTTTAATAAAAAGCAGTTTTAAAGTTGTAGCTATTATTATTTTTATCTGCATTTCATACATTAGGACAACCAAAAAGTATGAAACAATTTTCCTAGCATGAAAAGTCTAAGCAAACAACTCCCTGAGAATACACTAGGCAGGCACAAACCCAGGAAGACTTTAATAGTTAAACCCTCCACAACGACAGACTGCACTGGTTACCTGAACCAGCCAGCCACCTTGGGGAGGTCGGGCAGACGAGGCTGGGCTCCGTTGTGCCCGCCATGAGCGCGGCTGCTCTCCCAGCCCTGGCACAGGCAGTGCCACGTCTGAGAAGTGCTGCCCTCAGGAGAAAGAGTAAACAGACAAGGACAAGGAGACAGACCACTGGCAGACAGATGGAGGAAGAAATGAACATGCGAAAATTCTTACCAGCCTCCTGCCTGGTTCTTTTTTAAACCAAGATTATATTTCTATTAAGTCTGGTGGTGTTCTGTGATGAATTAATAAATTAAGTAAATTATTTCTCTGCTCTTAAACTACATCTTGCTGGTTTAGTCATGGCCATTGGCAAGTCAAGTCTTTAAATATGTCTCATTAATGACTAAATGTATCACTTTTGTTTTATGAACAATGCGACTGTTATTTGTAATTAGCTCGGTGCCAAAAACTGTTGTTCCATTATAAGCTTGCGAACATAAAATCACAAGAGAGGGGATAAGAGAGCCAAATAGAAAAAAAAAAAAAAAACAGAAATTGGACTAACACATGTTATTTATTCAGCAGTATTATCAAAATATAGGAAACTGTCATTTTTGAGGTAGGTTTAAGACTGAATTTATCAATGGCTTGTGGAAATCGTGTTCATTTTAGTACACAGCAGGTGTTAAAACAATTGAGAAAGGGACCTCCCCTGCATCTGGGTTACAAAAGCTGCCTCAATGTTTGTGAAAAAAACAGGACAATAATTTTTTTAAAAATCCTGCCTCCGGCTAGTTCCTTTTTCTATTTTTCTCATACTGGGCAGTTTTATTAATAGATAATAGAGGAAGTTCATAAGAAAAACATACACATTTACACTCATTTCCCAGTGGAAGTGATGTTTACTTGACGTAAAATGGTTTTGGTGTTTGTAAGATGATTCTCTTTGGAACTCCATCCAGCATGCAATGTTCAGATTGCTCATATCCCCTTTAAATTAGTTTACTAGCATATTCTCACCAAAATCTATCAAATCAGACTCATTTCCAGTCCAAAATACACTCTGATATATTACTGTAACACACTGGAGAGAAGCCAAGATTCACAGCCGAAACTTTTTGCTGTTTGGGAGTGTTGATACCAGCTGTTGTAGGAGTTTGTGATTAACATTATTCTGAAAGCAACGTCTATGTTATGAGCCCTCAACTGAACAACCTGTATGAAACAGATCTTTGATATCTGGGGTTTCTGTGAACCCCAAAATTAGGAATATGCTGATTGAGGTGTGGCTTTGGAGCAGACCCCTAGATTCCCCCAGTAGGTTAAGGGACTACCTGCCTCACAACAGCGCATTGGTTCAAATTCGTGCTGAGAGCTTTGCACACGTGTGTCATTTATCCTCGTAACAATCCTCTGAGAGAGGTAGAACTGCCCCTGTTACAAATTATAACACGCCATGGACCTTGGGGGCTGCTCAGAAAAAGTCAGAACTGTGGATATTAGATCTTGAAATGTTAAGTCAAGGGTCTACCAATGTTTACTTTTAATGATTACGAATTAATGAAACCCAGACTTCATTCAGTTCCAGTCATGTATGCAAATATTACAAGCTCAGTATTTCATCACTGTCTTTCTGCACAGACGTAACGTCAGACATAAAAAGT
>RJWJ010047633.1:0-10891 GCA_004363605.1 Indri indri | reverse complement strand
AGCTGAGGGCAGAGAAGTGCACGGGGGCTAGAGATGAGAGTCTCCCTGGGTCTTTGGCAAAGTTGTTCTGCCTACCTGGCTGGTCTATGCCTCGTGGGCCGAGTTGTACTAAAGAGCTTGGATTCTACCCTGAAGGTGGTATGGACACAAGGAAGAATTTTCAGCAGGGCGTTTGTGTGACCTGTTCTGCATTGTGTACTAGGTGGCTGCAGGGTGAAGGATGGATTGAAAGGGGCCCAGATTCCAGCTCTGTCACTACTGCCTTATGACTTTGCACAAGTCCTTTAACCTTCTGGTTTCTAGTTTCCTGGTTGGTGAAACACGGCTGGCAACTCCTTCTGCTGGTTGAGACAGGGACTAGATGGGAGAGATATTTATAAAATACAAAATATTCAGCATACGTGTGGGGTTGTTTGTATCCACTTCCACAATTGTCTTTGACAAGGAACGAGAGTAAGAAAGGAATTCAAGAAGTTGGGCACTGCCACCCATGCGCCAGGCATTGTGCTTGAACATTTTACATTTGATATTCTGTTCACTCCATGCAACAGCTCCTGAGATAGCTACTATCTCATTTTACAGGACAGGAAAGAGAGACCTATTGATTACCTACTATGTGCCATGCACTGTGCCTGGGGAATATGAAAGTGAGTAAAAATTGGCCCTGGCTGTTAGGAGATCATAATTATGGATGCTGAGGTCATTTAGATGAGTGTTCCTCAAATTATAATGTGCATATGTATCACCCACCTGGCATCTTATTAAAATGCAGATTCTGATTGACTGGTGCTAAGGTCTGGCCAGAGGTTCAGCATTCCTGACACCCTTCCGGGTGATGCTGATGCTGCTGGTCTATACACCACACTTCGAGAAGCAGAGTTTAGAGGATCAGATCAAACACACACACACATATACACACACACTCACATTTTTATCAGTACTTGCAGCCATGATAAATGGGAGCAGGGGAAGATCTTTCACAGCAATTCTAGCTTTAAGAAGTGGGGAAGTAAGAGGGGAACTCCAAGCACCCTAATATTTGATTGAATAGCAGGTACTAAGGCAGGGCTTCCTGCTCCAGAATCTAACCCTTCCCTTGTTTGGGCTGAGCAGCATATTGTTTTTCTGCCCCTTGGATATATCCAATGAGGAGCTTTGATCAAAGCAAACCTTTCCCTTTGAGGCTGAGGGCACATGTTAATGGCTTTGTTATCGCATGTATCTGCATACATTTGCAAAGCAATTCAGCTTCCTCTGAGGGAGAGGAGAGATATAGAGGCTGGTGGCCTGACCAGGGATTAAGCCCTTTCTCTTGGTTGAGAGCCCTTAAGCTCTTTCCCTTGGTTGGTCCTTAGCATCTCAGTTTCAAGAAAATCCAGCAGCTGAAAGTTGAAGCAGTCCTGGTGGTTGAAAGAACTAAGAGCTGAGTTTCGGGCTGCTTCTCTGGTTCAGTATTCCTGTCTGTTCACTGCAAATTCCTGCCATGTCAGGTCCTGCCTCTCTTTTTTCCTATCCACTTTACCCATTGCTGCCCGAGCATCTTCTTAAAGATTTCTCTGAACAGGTCACTCTTCTGCTCAAAGACCTTCCACGGTTCCCCTTTATCAACTGGAAAAAGCAAACCTTAACATAATTTTCAAAACTCTCCCCGTGTAACCAGGTCCCAGTGCATTGCTTTAGCCTCAAGTCTATGACTCTACAGTCCCTTGGGCCTCCATGCTGTAGTCAAACAGAAGCATTTCTTATTCTCTAAGCCTTATAAATGCCCACCTTCAGGTCTTAGCTCATGTCATTACGGCAATCTGAGAGGCCCTATCTCCACTTTCCTTACTCATGCCAAAATTCTGTCCACCCTTCAAGACCCATCTCATATCCCACTTCCTCCAGGAAGCCTTCTCTGAACTTCCTGTCACAGTCCTGTCCATGGCTGGACTTTGAAGTGCTGCCCCAGTTCTTGGGCTCCTGGCTGGGAGGAATCGCAAGCCTTGGCCCACTCAAGGGAGAGAGATGACAGACACTCAGCAAGTATGCATGAAGAATTTATTGTAAGGAAAGTTTAAGGGCACAAGGTACATTTCTAAGGGGAAATGGGTCTGTCTCCACAAGTGGAGAAGACACTGTCTTCTTCTATGTTTCTCCTTTTATATGCTAGTGGTGTACATTGATGTAAAGGTCAGTTATAATTACTTATGACTATATGTCATGGGTTTGGGGGTCTTGATTTTTCCAGATATGGATATAATTTAAAGGTTATGTTCTAGACATTCCTTTCTCCTAAATGTGTGATTAGGGAAGTCACTGTTTATGGTGTTTTTCTATTTTCTGATTGGTGGTCCCTGTTCCATGGTCTAATTACCCCATTTTTTAAGACTGAAATAACTGTTTTCCCTGGTTATTTTTCTGTAACTATTTCCTTCTTATTGTTTTTCTTTAATTGTTTCCTCCTTGGTTTTCTGCTCCTATCATTCCATTATCTCTTATTTTTCTGTCCCTAACATTCCTACCTGGAGAAATTCTTCCTGTTTCTGAATTCCCTTAGAATTTTGTCCACAACTTTCTTATTGCGCAAAGTCCTTTATTTGTTTCTGTATTAGGACCACCACTGGTCATTGCACGTCTCGAAGCCTGTCCTTGCCTAGTCATGTATGCATATACAGTAAGTGGTTAATTTTTGAATGACTGTATGTATGAATGAAGGGTAAGACCAGTGCCTGCTGAACTGTGATTGAATGGCAGCTTATTTTTCTATGTATCATTCTCTCAAGTTATTTAGCTCTGTTGCAGGCACAAGGTTCTGGCAATACAAAGGTGAATAGAGGAGAATGCCTCCCCCCACTCCTACCCCCAGGGGCTATCTGGGGATGGGGCCATCTCATGTTCTTTGTTTAATTAAGTTGGCTACCCTCCAACTAGTTGCTTAATAATAAATGATTTGAAAAATCTGAAAACATCTGATATTTTTACAGATCAGTGACCTGTTAGATGAACAGGCTAAATCTTGTTTAATCTGTGCCTCTGTTCATCAAAGCACTCTTTTGAGTGTGGAGTATGACAGCCAGCTGGATTGTACTTGCATTGTTCTGTTTGCCTCCCCACCTTAAAAATGGTAGTATTTGCTTGTTTGGAAACCTTGGGGATAAAAAGAAAGTGGATAAAAATCGTCCATAATTTCACAAATAAGAAATTAATAATTGTTAACATTTGGCATGTTTCCTTTTGGTGTTTTTGTTTGTTTTATTTTTAGGAATACACATACATCATTTGATTCATGCTTTTTGTATCCTGCTTCTATTTATTATTTATTTTTGCTAATATTTGAATGTTTTCCCATGTTAAAAATTCTTTAAAATGCTTTTTCATTATACTTACTATTTTATTGTATGGATATAACATACTTTTTAAACCAAATCTCCATTATTTATAAAAGCTAAAATTAGAGATAGCTATACTGTGATGATCTTCATGTATTAATATTTTTCCTCATATGAACATTTTTATAACATTCTTGAAGTGGCGTTAGTGAGTTAAAGGACATGAGCATTTTTAAGTCCTCTTCTCTCCCTCTTTACTGATTCTTTTTATCAGAGATGGTAAATTCTTCAGATCCTGTGTTGGATGAGTCTGGCCTCAATTACTAAATACCCTTTTGTAATTAAAATGGTGCCTGTAGGCTCCAAGCCCCTCCCCCATTAAGGCACAGCAAGTAGCTTCCAGATGGTTTCTGAGACAACACCCCCATTCATCAGTATCTGCACTGCTGGCTAATACTGCTGTGTTGATTTTTTTGTGGCCCTGGGTGGTAGATTTTTGTAACAGTAACAAGTGGACTTGACATCAGAAGCACTTTTTTTAGTGCACCTAACCTGCATTTTGATCTTTTAACTAAAATACACTGTGAGTACTTCTTTTGCTCTCAGAACCCTGGAAGAGCAATCTCACTGAGATGGCATTGAATTAGCTTGAATCACCAGCTTCTCATTGCTTGCTGGGATAAGGGCTACCCAGACATAGACCTCTCAAGGTCTGGTTCTTAGCTTGGTCTCTTTCTACGCGGGAGAATTAAGGAGTTCATTATAGTTGGCCTTAATGCTGGGTAGTGTAACCTCACTGTAATTGAACCTACTTATATCAATTCTTCTTTTAATATGTGTATAATGCTCTACGGTTTACAGAGCACCTTTGAGGGCATCAAATAATTTGATCCTCACCATCTTTCTGCGAGGGAGCCATTTAAGTCCCTCCTGTTTCATAGGATAACCAGGACACACAGGGAGTATTAAACGATGGTGTTATTATAATAACGGAAAGAACATGAGTCTTTGGAGACACATATACCCAATTTCAAATCAACTTAACCACTAACTAGTCGTATGACATAAATTCTTTGAGCCTCAGATTCCCCTGTTATGAAGAGAATAGTACAGTTGATCCTCATGGCGCTTTTGTGGTCATTGGCAGACGTGCACAGAGTGGCCAGAAATTTGAGTCTCCTGACAAGCATGTCGTCAGTTGAAGTTAAACAAGGTGCTGTCTGCCTTCTTGTTTCAGCTCTCTGACTGTAAGCAAGCATCGTTTTTGTGGTCACATGTTTAGCATTTTTGTGCTTTCTGTTGGTGATTTTACTGTTTAATATGGTCCCTAAGCATAGTGCTGAAGCACTGTCTGGTGTTCTAAGAGCAAGAAGACTGCAATGTGCTTTATGGAGAAAATACATGCTGTAGATAAGCTTCATCCAGGCATTACTTATAGTGCTGCGGGCTGTGAGATCAATGTTAGTGAATCAATGATGTATATTAAATAAGGTGTCTTTAAACAGAAACCCATAAAAAAAAATTATGTGTTGATCAGTTGATGAAAATGCTGTGACCAGAAGCTCACAGGAACCTAACCCTGTGATTCCCCTAGAAGCAATGGTTCAATATTTGTGTAACTTTATAGAATGTAGATATTGCAAATAATAATCAACTGTATCTATCTTGTGGGGTTGCTGTGTATATTAAGTGAGGATGTGTGTAAAATGCCTAGTGTGCTAATATTCTGTAATGGGGGACTACATTTTACAGATAAGTAAACAGAGGCTCAGAGTAATTGGTTGCCTTATTTAAAACTCATTAGACCAGAAAATGGCCTGCATTAGTAGCATGTAAACCCAGCCTGTCTTGACTCCAAACTCAACAGTTTTCAAAGCATGCAGGCTACATTTAGGAAGAATTCCATATGGGGGAATTAAATGCTTCTTAGTTCTTTCTGAATCTGCTCTTCATTTAAACATTTTATCTGCATGGTTAAATTCTGGAAATCCTTTTTAACCACCCATCATCACAATTTTTGTGCCAGGCCCGGTGCTAACCACATAGCATCTGGTATCTTTTTTCATCATACAGTGATCCTGTAAGGTAGGCATTATTATTATTATTACCGTTTTAGAGACTCAGAGAAGTTAAATAAATTGCTCAAAGTCATACAACTTGGGGTGGGGAGAGCAAAGATAACAACCCAGGTCTTTCTGGTTCCTGAGCCCCTTTTCTCAACTCTGACATCAAAGGGTCCCAAACTCTTAGGGGTTTCATAGACCAGTAAAATAGCCAACTCCCCAAAAAAGTGTGCAGAAGGACATAGACTTGTCAACTTTCATTTATCCAGGGTAGGAAGTTTAAGAAAAAAGTCAGCCATTGGCCATTGACTATCATCATTATGTTATAAAGAAAAGTAACTTTAATAGCATAAAATATGAAGAACTTAACCTCAGATCTTAAAACATACAATCTGTTTACCTTTATACAAACCTTACAACATTGTCCTTTTTCCTGTTTCACTCAGAACAGGACAGTCATTGTCATAGACACAATGGTCCTTTGGCAGCCACAGCTCTGCACTTTATTGTAAGTTCTTTTCACTGGTCTGGGCCTGAGCCTCTTCATAGGGCAGTGCATTGGATCTAATGGTATCTAAGATCACTTTTCAAATTCCAACGATGGTGTTATAGTTTCCAGGCCTGGGTCAAGGTTTGGCCCATGTCTCCTTCCAGCCCAGGGTCAAAGAGGGACACTAGTCTCTCGTGCAACAGATGTCAACTCAGAAGCTTCTGGTCTGCAGATCTTGCCCTTGGCAGGTTCAGGCACCTTGCAAATTGACCTCCAGAAAGAGAATGAATCCTTAGTGGTGGCAAATAAGTTCCTTCCACTATTGGGAAACAGAGCACATACATAAATCTCCTATGGATCTATACTCCTTAAGGGAACTCATCATAGAAGAGAAGCAATCCATGGAAGACGAAGGCATAATTCTCTGGCTTTCCTTCCCCACCCCTGAGATGGTTGCCCTTCAGAAATAGAAATAACCCCAAGATAGGTTAGCTTGAGGACTCTTCAACTTTTCTATGCATCCTTAAATCAGGAATCTTCCATTGTCCATAACTGTGCTCACTTGCTAAAATATTCATAAAATGAGAAAGAACTAATAACAACTATAGCTTCTGAAACTGTAGCTTAAATGGTTTAAAAGCTTAAAAGCTATAGCTTTTAAATGGTTTATATGATGCGTCTTGATGATGTGCTAAGTTCTTAGCATAGTCCATTGTTAATCCTTACAATAGCCTTGTGTGATTGATACCATCATCATCCTCACTTAGAGATGAAGAAATTGAGATGCTGAAGTAACTTGATCCATCATGTCACTAATAAGTAGGAGAAGTGGGAATGGAAGCTGGACATGTCTCTCCAATACTCTTTGCTGGCTAGAATCTACTCTATGACCCTTTTCCATACCTTTTCCATATTTTGAAACTAAATGTCCAAATTTTAAATTTTTCCCTTTTGGTAACCATGTAGGAAAATACAAGCCTGCATCAATTCATTTGATACATGTAAACTTTACTATATGCCAGATTCAGAGCTCCAGGTAAACAAACATGAAACACCTCGCTCTGCTTTTGAGACACCCCATTCTTGAAGGAGACATGCACAAATGACTATGATATAAAGCAGTCTTTTAGAGAGCTATTAGATAAGTTGCCTGAGTAAGATGCGAGTTGAGTTAAAACTTGAAGGATGAGTGTTTGGCGTGACAACCCTCCAGGTGGAGGTGAGAAGAGGAACAACACAGGGGATCAGAAAATGGCAAAAGTACTCTCTGGGGAGTGGGGCTGTGAATGTATGTGGATGAGAGATGAGGCTGGAGACCTCCAGGGGTCATATTTTGGAGGAATTTAGATGCCATACCAAGGAGAGTGGATTTTATTAAATAGGCGATGGGGAGCCCCTGAAGGTGTTTAGACACAGGAAGAATATTATCAGAGCTGAAGGCAGGATAAATGTACTCTAAATTTATGGTTAAAGTATTTATGTGTTATAATTCTAGCTCCTCTGCATTTAATAGGAGACAAAAGAAAGAAATCCAGTCTGTGAACCTGAAATGATGGAAGGTTCTACATCAGGAAAGATCCTTGGTTCCTAGTTCCCTCAACCAAAGCACTTAGCTGAGTAGTTCCTAAGGGTGGCTGGTGAGCTGAGTTACTGGGAAGCCTGTTGAAAATCTAGAGTCCCGGGCTCTACTCCCTTGAGATACTAATTCAGAAGATCTGGTGTCAGTACTGGGAACTGATGCTTTTAAAGCTGGCCAGCTGATTCTAGTGGGCACTTGAAACATTTCCAGCAATGCAAGTCATATTTAAAAAGAGTTATATCTGAAGCCCCCACCAAAGAGTATTTATATTACTAGAGATGTGTAAAGGTTCTCCAGAGAAGCAGAACCAATAGGATATGTGTGTTTGTTTGTGTGTTTATGATAGATTGATTAATTGATAGATAGGTTGATGATAGATTGATTGATTGATAGATAATTTATTATAAGGAATTGGTTCATGTGATTACGGGGGCTGACAAGTCCCAAGATCTGCAGTCAGCAAGCTGGATACCCAAGATAGCTGATGGCTTAACTTCAGTTCAAGTCCAAAGGCAGGAAAAAAAATGGTGCCCCAGGTCAAGGCAGTTAGGCAGGAAGAAATTCTTTTTTACTCAGCCTTTTTGTTCTATTCAGGTCTTCGACTGATATGGACGAGGCCCACCCACCTCAGAGAGGATAGTCTGCTTTACTCAGTCTACCAATTCAAATGTTGATTTTATCCAGGAACACCTTGGCAGACACACCCAGAATGTTTGACCAAAAGTCTGGACACTCTGTGGCCAGGTTGACACACAAAATTAACAAACAAGATGCCAGAAGGACTTCATTAGAATAGTATGATTACTATACTAAAAATGGTAATTAGAATCGTTCTTATTTATATTCCTGTAGACCATAACGCAGTAGGTATGTAGCATGTTTACAACTAAATGACAGAAACAAGCATATTAGCATAGTCGCTTGTAATTTATTAAGTGTTCTCTCATCATCATCTCATTTCATGCACACAATAACTCTGCTGGGCAATTGAAATAGATTTCGTTATTACCTTCCATTTTTGAGACAGGGTGTTCAAGGCACAAAGAGGTGAGCTTACTTGTCCAAAGACACAGAGCAAGTGACTGGGGCCAACTGAAACCCAGAGCTTCTTTTGTGATCATTCCACTTTATGCTACATGTTAATTACTGGCAAAGGCACATAGGCCTTCATGTTGTCCTTTCCTGACCGTCAGCAATTTTCTGATCTTATGACTATATCTGTTGCTCTATCTAAATATAGGAGAGGCACAAATTAACAAGTGAAAACCAAGAGCTATGTTTGTACTTAATGCTACTAACAGGCAACATAATTACAAGAGAGCTGAGAGTGTTGCTTGACAAACAAATTAATAAAAAACTCTCATGCCACTCTCAAGTATAAATTGCACAGCAGAAGGCAAGAAGAGGCTGAGTTTGACAGTTGTGAGATAACAACCTTGAAATATATCTATATTATGTGAGGGGGCTTTGCAGGTCTGTCTTTTGGACTTAGTTAGAGACTATACTAACGAACTGGCATAATATTCATGTTTTTGCAGGGTCCATCTATATTTCTTTTAAGGTCAAGTTTACCATAACTGAGAAAACTGCTTAGTTAGATGTGGGATCCTAGTCAATTTATGTGTTTGATACAGTTGAACAAACCTGCCCAGTAAGTCAGAAATCATTCAATTAATATATAGTTGTTTATCTCATATTTTAAAATAAATTTACATGAAGAAACTTACATAAATTATTTTTTATATTTCTATTATGCCTCTTAGCTCATTTGACGAGTATTTATTGAATGGTAATCTTTGCTGTGATGTAGAGTTGCAGAGACAAACCCTAGTCCTTGCTTTTATTAATAGTAGCTCATCATTTTATACAGTGGTTCTTAACTCCGGCTACATATTAGATTACTGAAAAGTATTTAAAATACCAATATCTGGACCCCACCCCAGAGAACCTGATTACCCTGGTCTGGAATGGAGCCAGGCATCAGTGTTTTTAAAAGCTTCTTAGGTGATTTTAACATGTAGAATCCCTGATCTGGTGGGAGAGTGCATTATACAACCAGAAACGATGCATTGTTTTAAGTATATCAAGAGGGGTGTTTCTGGCCATGGGATGGCTATGATGAAGTCTTCTAGAGATGCTCTGGAAAACCTTACTAAACCTGTTATCTTATAATGGAGGGTATCAGAGAGGTCTATTTTGAATTTTTCATAAGATTTTGTTGTATCGTTTCAGCTGCATCTTGGAGGATGGTAGATGAGCAGAAAAGGTCAAAAGATGCCAGGCAAAAGGTATGAGATAAACAAAGGCACCTGAGAAAAAGACCTCAGTGTCTTCAGAGAATTCTAAGTTGTTAGTTACACTGAAGTGTTGAGTGTATTAATTAATTATCATTAATTCTTTCACTCAAACCATGTTTATTGTGGATTTATGCTGTGTGAGGCATTGTATTAAGTGCTGTTAGAGATTCAAAAATAAGAAAAAAGGGATCCAACCACCAATAAATCATAGGCTATTGAAGGAAATAAATGATGGATGATGATGATGATAATGGTACTATAGTAACCAGAGCTAAAAATTGAAACTTTAAAGATGTAATAGAAATGAAATTCCAAAGTGCAGTGCCAACTTATGCTGTGCAGATAGATGGTTAAAGGAAACGGCCTAATGTGGAGAGAGAGAAGGTGAGAGACGAGAATTCCCATGAGCATGTTCTCGCACGAAGCCCTGTTGACTGCAGGAAAAGAGGGGTGTGAGCAGTGATCTGCATCTCCTCCTGACCTCCAGCCCAGTGAGGGGTCAAGGATCTGCTCCCCTTTTCAGGCCTACAGGGAAAGGCACGGTTTGTGCACCCCGTGGTTGGAAGCTTAGTGAGCTCTGTCTGACCTCTCCTTCTCCAGGGAAGATAGAGAGTCGGGGTCGGCAAACTTTTTTTGCAAAGAAACGAATAGTAATTTAGGCCTTGCAGGACACATATGGACTCTGTCACATATTCTTATTTGTTTATTTTTCAGCCTTTTAAAAATGTAAAAAGCATGCTTAGCTCTGTGTGCAGCATCAGACCCCTGATCTAGAGGAGACATGGCTGACCCCTAGGGCAGAGAGCTAGAAAGGAATCAGCCCATACTCCAGGTCCAGGGGAGACCAGGGTTTTGGAGGTGCTCCCTGAGGATCAGCCAGGGGCCACGTGGAAGGGAGAGCGGGTACGAGATTATCTTGGATACTGTCCAGAGAGGCAGGGAGAAGTCAGTAGCCAGAAGCTTACAGGAATGCCTGGGTTTCTAAAGATGAGGAGTCACAAGCTCCCACCCAGGGGCAGAGCCACAGGCAGGGAGACCATATGCCTCATGTCCCAAATGGGGATACCTGGGAGAGTGAAAGGGGGCACTTCTAATCAAGTAACTTAACTAATAATAAAGCTGGGCAGCAGGACTAAACCAGCATTCTCCCA
>RJWJ010047632.1:0-10890 GCA_004363605.1 Indri indri | reverse complement strand
AAAGCAAAACAGTCTTATTGCTGCTATGGAGAAAGTTTTAGTGGTCTGGATAAAAGATCAAACCAGCCACAACATTCCTTCAGCCAAAGCCTTCTCCAGAGCAAGGCTGTAACTTTCCTGGGAAGGGTAAGCAATGTGCAGGAGAAAGTTTTAAGCTAGCAGAAGTACGTTTATGAAGTTTAAGGAAAGAAGACATTTTCATTACATGAAAGTGCTTTGTGAAGTAGCAAGTGCTGACGTGGAAGCTGCAGCGAGTTATCCAGAAGATCTAGCTGAGATCATTGATAAAGGTGACCAGCTAAAATAAACAACAAATATTCAATGTAGACGAAATAGCTTTATATTGGAAGAAGATGCTCTGTAGGACTTTCATGACTAGAAAGAAGACGTCAATACCTGGCTTCAAAGCTTCCAAGGACAAGCTGACTCTCTTGTTAGGGTATAATGCAGCTGGTGACTTTAAGTTGATGTCAGTGCTCATTTTTCATTAAGAAAATCCTAGAGCCTTTAAGATTCATGCTAAATCTACTCTTCCTGGGCTCTAGAAATGGAAAAGCAAAGACTGGTTGAGAGTACATCTGTTTATAGCATGATTTACTGAATGTTTCAGGCCCACTATTCAGATCTACTGCTCAGAAAAAAAGATTCCTTTCAAAATATTACCATCCACCAACAACGCACCCAGTCACTCAAGAATTTTGATGAATATGTACACAGACATTAAGTTTTCATGCCTGCTAACAAAACATCTGTTCTGTGGCTCATGGATCAAGGAGTAGTTTTTACTCTCAAGTCTTATTACTAAGGAAATAAGTTTTGTAAAGCCATGACTGCCATAGATAGTGATTCTTCTGATGGATCTCAGCAAAATAAATTGGCAACCTTCTGGAAAGAATTCACTATTCTAGATGCCATTATGGACATTCCTGATTCAGGGAAGAGTCTAAATATCAACATTAACAGGAGTTCGGAAGAAGTTGATTCCAACCCCCATGAATGACTATGAGGGGTTCAAGAATTCAGTGGGAAAAGTTGCTGCAGGTATGGTAGAAACAGCTAGAGAACTAGAATTAGAAGTGGAGCCTGAAGATTTGACAGAATTTCCTACAATCTTATGACACGATTTGAATGGATAGGACTTTCTTCTTATAAATGAGCAAAGAAAGTGGTTTCCTAAAATGGAATGTACTCCTGGTAAAGATGTTGTGAACATTGCTGAAATGATAACAGGAGATTTAGAATATTGCATAAATTTAATTGATAAAACAACAGCAAAGTTTGAGAGGATTAACTCTAATTTTGAAAGAGTTTCTACTGTGGGTAAAATGCTGTCAAATAGTATCTCCCACTACAGAGAAGTTTTTCTCTGTAGAGAAGTCACTGTGGCAAACTTGACTGTTGTCTTATTTTAACGAATTGCTACAGCTACACTAATGCCGAGCAGCCACCACCCCTTCAGTCGGTCAGCAGGCGTCAAGGCTGACCAAGACCCTCCACCGCCAAAAAGTTTATGACTTACTGAACGTTTAGAAGATTGTTAGCATTATTTTTTTTTAGCAAAAAAGTATTTTTAAATTAAGGTATGTACTTTTTTTAGGCATAATGCTACTGTAGCCTTATAGAAAACAATATGGTGCAAACATACCTTTTATATGCACGAGGAAACCAAAAAGATTGTGTGACTCACTTTATTGAGATGATCTGGAATCAATCCTGCATTATATCCAAGGTATGCTTGTATGTATTTTTATATTTATTATTTATGTAAAGTATAAATAATAAAGATTGATGCTAATAACTTCAGTTCATGTTTAGTAAAATTAAAAATTGTATTATCTAATTTCAGCAAAACTAACCTTCAAAAAATGGCACAAGTTGCTTAAAAATAGTCCCGCAAAAAGCCTCTACTTGAAGATAACTGCCAGAGCTAATGTCTCTGCTCTTTGTAGGCACGTACTGGGTAGGTCAATAAAAACGAAAGTATTCTAATCTAACCGTACTATTGTATACCACCTGAAGTTTGTTTTTAAAAAAAATCGCATTTAATCAGAACTATCTTAATAAATGTGACTTTTTTTTTTCACAATGATAAAGAAACTTATCCCAAGGAGAGAGCATTTTGTAGATAGGTATTTGGAAATATTTTACCTATAAAGACTCATTGCTATTCACATAAAAAGAATCTAGAAATCATTTTTTAACCAGTCCCTATGAACAACTGGCTCAAGGGCTATAGAAATTCAACATAAAACCAATTTCAACAAAATCCTGGCCTGACTATATACAGATTAAAAAATGTATGTTGCAATTATTAATGCAATCAATGGTGCATTTCTTCTATTTGTATTTAAGTATTTTCAAGGTGTCTTATTTTGCTAAAAATGGCAACGTCAACTCTTAAAACCAAGTACAACTTAGTACTAAAATGCATTTTACTGAGAAAGGAACTTTGGATGCTGTAACAAAAATATTGAAGCATTTACAGTGAGATAGCTTTTGTATTCTTTGCCAGTAAATTATTTATAAAAGTATTTGTCTTATTTTTGAAGAACTATGGTTTGTGTATATCTTAAAATGTATGCAATATTTCAGCACAATATATACAAATATAATTTTAAATACGTAATTCTATATATATTTAGGGAACATGATTATTTTTTTCTTTCTTATATAATATTTTTATTAATTAACTTCTGGGTACTCAATCTCATTAATACTTTTTTTCTGTATAATTTTTGACACAAACATTCTTTGACTACCTCTTCATATGACAATTTGATTTTTTTTCTTTTTATTGATAGGAATTAGTGTTCAGAAAAGTTTTGAGAACCCTAGAAATAACTTCTGCAAAGAAACTCTTAATTATACAACTCTGGAATATAAATATATCCTCTTCCTCCTTTTCTGCAATGTATTCTTTAACTCATCAGCCTTATGCCTCTGGTTTTGTTCTCTATTCCTTAAAATCATATTTTCTTTCTTTTTGATTGTTTTTCTAAGTTATTCTTTCCATCCCTTTTCAAACCCCTCATTATCACTTAAGTTTGAATATTGTTTTTATATCCTTTCATCTACTTCTCTAGCTGGAGACGGGCTCATAGTCCCAGGGCATATAATTGGCAAATCCCTCAGGCAGTGAGACAAACATAGCTCATACCTGCAGGTCACCAGAACACGTCCTCTTGGTGTCCATTCCCTAGGGGTCTAGTTGAGCTCTTCTCTTCCTCACCTTCGGTGCAGGCTGCTCTCAAACTACTCCAATTTATTCGCCCCCCCTCATCAGGTAATCTCTTTATTAGGAAATAACACTAATTCGCACAAATGTATCAAACTCAATTCCCTTAGGTAATTGCAGCAAATACACTGAGATACAGAGATCTGTGAAAATGTCTCATTCACTGTTTTCTCCAGAGGTTTATTTGCAACTTGACTCCTAAGAAATTTGTGTTTTTAAAAATTAGTATTGCAAACAGGTTTGCTTGAGAAAAACTTGGTCTTTACATTTTGTAATTTTATTCATGGTTTAAAAGGTTTCTATAGAAGAAGTGTGAATTAAGACAAAGCTAATGAATTTAAAAGTGAGTTGTGTAAATACCTTTACACATACACACACACACACACACACACACACACACACACACACGCACACTCACAGACTGCCCTAACTGAAATAATTTAAACAAAAAATAAAAAGGAAGCAGTAGGGAAGAAATGTCTCCTTTGTCCTTTTTTTCTCTTAAGGTGACATACTATTTATCAGAAATGAGAAACAGAGGTCCAAGGAATTAGAGGGCAGGTTCTACCTGTAAATCCGAGACACATGGAAGAGGTTACCAGCCTCACTAGGGGAATATCATTGAAAGGGCTGGGCCCGTATCTACCTACAGTCTATAAATGGAGTGAAACATCAGAAATTGAAAAACATTGAAGTCCTTGGAGAAAAAAAGGGATGAGAGTTGAAAAGACTGATTTGATTAATTATGCTAAATAACCCCCTTGACTGTGGATGCCTTTCAGGGATTTTCCACATGTGCTGCACCTTGGAAAGGAATGGCAAGGTCTCTGACATGTCTTATATCTTCTACAAACCTGGATGAACATGAAAATTCAGTCAATCATTTGGCTTCTTTGTTCTTATGGTGCCAGAATACATTTTTTTTTTAAATCCATGTTCTAATGGAATGTTTCCATATTTATATGATTGGTTGCTGTCATGTTCACATAGCTTTCTATTAGCACATTTCCATAAATATTTATAGCAAAATTTATTTCCATGTAGAATGCCCCAAAGCCATCACAATTTGGGGAAAAAGTACATTTCTATTCACCTTGTAAGTCATCAGATAATGGCCACTGCTAGAGGTAGGGTTTTGACACAGAAAGAACAAAGGTCTGATCTCATAAAACAATCTCTCTCTTCCTATGTTTTCAGTTCTGCTACTAACTTGAAAAATATGTTTAGGTTGTTGGCAGTTTATTATATCCAGAAGGAAACTTGACTTCCTTTTTAGAGGTGAAAAAATCTGAAAGTGCAGAACACTCAAAATAGCACTTACCTTTAAGATAAGTGAAATATATTCAAATTTAAAGCATAGTTACCCTTTTGATTAGCAACTTACAGTCTATAAAGCATGTGCTTGGAGGAAAGGTGCCACATAAAAAACAACTATAGCTATGAAGAAGTGTGGTGTGAAAATTATAACTTAGTTTTAAATGTCTTTTAATGCCGATTTAACCATTCGAGGAAAAAAAATCATGATATTTTCCCTATAAAAGTTTCCAAATCAACTAGAAAGATTGTTTTTTCTTACTTGCACTGCACAGAGTAAACTAGAACTTTAAGTGTTATTTTCTCGCTATAATCCCTTATGTCATTGAATAAAACAAATAAAATTATAAAATGATTATCTAATCAGTTATGTTCTAGATTTTTAAGCAGTGGACCATGATTCGTAGCTTTCCAGTTATTAGTGGACAAGGAAGGCAAGTTGGAGAGGAAGCGGGATTGTATTTAGATCAGTGCCTATTTTTTTTCTTTACTATCTAGTCTAAGAAACTGTCCTCCAAAGTCATTTTGCTTTGAAGCATTGTCTCAGATAAAATGAGGAGATAAAGGATTTATCTGAGGTAACGGAGATTTGGGGGATGCATAATTTGGTTCCAAGAAAAGCAACAACTTGGTCGATACCGAAATAATTGCAGGAACAATCAGAAGCAAACTCCAGAATGGTCTAGTGAGAAGGCACAGAGCTACGTATGGAAATAATGGGAACCACGTATATGCCCGGGCCCAGGATCCCCTCTTGCTAAATGTATGCATCGGCTGAACATTTTACTGAATGGGGATGAGCACGTTCATCCGTGACGTGGCGTAGGTGATTCAAAGGTGAAGGGGTGCATGATGAGGCTGAGGGCGTTAAAGGTCTACTGAGTCTGGGAGTGGTTGAGCTGCCTGTGTCGGCGTGACCGCCCTCATGCTCGTGTGCGGCCAAGTGGAGGCTGTAATTGTTTAGAGAGTAGAATTCTCCTGCTTAATAAAATATAATTTATCTTCGTTTAGATTGTAAAATATACTGCTTTTTTCTTTCTTTTCTATTTAAGAAAATATGTGTGATTTCAATTTGAACCAGTTGACCAGATTTTATTCTTTGGAGCAAAAATTTGCTACTTTTACAATTTAAGCAAGTAATATTTGAGTTCGAGTTGTTTTAAGTTCTGCGTAGAGTGTGGGGTGACCGGCAACTTATTATCGTAAGTGGGAAAGTGCTTTAAAAAAATCTTGAAAGAATTAGTGGAAGCATATGAAGAAGATAACATAGGGAAGGGATTTACATGTGAAGATACGCAGTGAGCCTGCTGCAAGCCAGTTTTCCAGGTAAAGGCTCTTGGTAAGGTTGGACATCTCCTCTAATTGAAATGTTAGACATGCAACGTCAGGAATATGCACCTTTCAGCAAGAGACTATGGGATTTATATCCATCTTTCAGTTACGAGACTTGGGCCTTCCATGGGGAAGTAGTCTCCAGTTAGAGACCATTGCTAGGGTTCAAATCACTCAGCTTCTGCTGTCTTCCTTTTGCTTTCCCTTTTACGCTTAATTTATTTTCATATGTGATTACTCTACATTACAGTTCAGCTTCTGGGGGTTATTTAGGATTTAAAAAAAATTGATATTTACCTTTCATTTTGATTTCCCTATAGAAAAATAAAGTCAAATGATCCATATTGTGTAAATAACGTTAATATTTTGGAATACAGGCTAAGGCTCACTTATATATCATCACAGCATCAGATTGGATGGCACATTTGACAAAATTCAAATACGCAATGAGATGGGATTCAAGGTGGGTGGGGAAGGTGGGTGAATTAATTAGTAATGAAGGTCAGTGGGGACACTGGGGCCAAACAAGAGGCCCTTGCTTTGTGAAACAGGAAGTACTGCTAATATGTTCAGTGCTATTTTTTAGGTTTAAATGTGGTTTAAGAGATTTTTTAAAAAGGATGACAACTCTGCCAGCATTGCAGAAGCTGGCTTATTTATAGATGAAACTGGAAACAGGACAGCTACATTAAACACGATTACAGTGGTGCAGGAGAAAGATTCTGATGGTTGGAACTTACGCAGCGGGAGTGAATAGGAGAGTCTAGATTATAGAGATATTTAGGACATAGTAGATAGTTTGGTGGTACTTGGGCATGAGGAGTGAGATGGTAAGATACATTATGCTACATTGTTTTAACAGACTGTCCAATATTTATAATTACAATTGCTAAAATAAAATATGGGACATTTTTACAGCAAGACAAGATCAAAAATAAAATTTAAAAGTTGTGTGCAAACTATTGCTAAAACTATGTGTACATGTGGCCAAAGACATACAATAAATAAGAAAAGAGAAAAATGTTGTATGGATGTTATGGGTGATATATTTAAGAATTTCTTTATTGCACTGTCTGTTGTTTTCAAAAGTAATAATAATAGCAGCAGCTATCAAACATCTTCCTGTGAACTTAAACTACTTGAACTCCAATACTATTTTATTTACTTGAATTGTAAATTTAGCCAAATAATGTAAATAGAAAGAAAATTAACAAATGCAGTAAAACATGTTAGTAAATTTTTAAAAATGAGCCAAAAGGCCTTGCTTTGTGTCTTTTAAAGCTGTAATACTACAGTCCCCAACCCTCGTGCCGTGGACTGGTACAAGTCTGTGGCCTGTTAGGAACTGGGTCACACAGCAGGAAGTGAGCGGCAGACAAGCGAGCGAAGCCTCATCTGTATTTACAGCCGTTCCCCATCACTTGCATCACGGTGTAAGCTCTGCTTCCTGTCATATCAGCAGTGGCACTGAATTCTCATAAGAGTTCAAATCCTACTATAAACTGCACATGTGAGGGATCTAGGTTGTACTCCTTATGAGAATCTAATGCCTGATGATCTGAGGTGGAGCTGAGGCCGTGATACTAGTGCTGGGGAGCCGCTGAAAATACAGATTATCATTAGCAGAGTGGTTTGCACAATAAGTGTAATGTGTTTGAATCATCCCCAAACCATGCCCCCTCTGCCCTGGTCCATGGAAAAGTTGTCTTCCATGAAACCGGTCCCAGTCTACCTGCTTTCAAAACCCAACCTTGTCTCTCTTTCTCTCTGTAGTCTAGAGATAGTGCAGGTGATGGGAGTGTCTGTGTGATTTGTGTGACTCTTTGCCCTCCTTCTGGCCAAGATCCTCTCTTTTTGTAGCCCTTCTTACATCAAGGAGCATAAGAGAAGGAAAAGGAAGAAATGTAAACCAAACTGGCTAATATCTCAGAATACTGCCCAAGAGATTTGGGTGCCAAGCCCACATGAGAAAGGTGTTTTTATGTTTTCAATTTCAGCCCATAGCACAGAACAAACGCATAGTGTTGCTAAAGAAATATCTTACTTGGCCAAAGATAAAGTGAGGTCCTCCATTTAAAAAACTTAGGAAAGGATCATCTATGATGAAGTCCTTAAAAATGTCTCACACTACTTTTTTTTGAAATAAGATGTTCTATTTATGAAAAAATTATTAGCATAAAACTATTTCATTCAATGCTAGTTTGGGATGCATAGAGAGATAATCTAACAGAAAAACTAGAAAAGAAGGCAAATAAATTTAATGGAGATTTTATACCTGGGCATATGATCTCATTATTGCAAATGTGAACTTCCATTGCAATCTAACTGTTTAAAGGTCAGCGAAGAAAAGAAATTCCACTTGTAGATTTTGGAGTTCGTAGTTATAAAACATAGGGCCAAGCCCCTATAAGTGTTATAAAAGTTGGCGCTTGTGTTAAAATTTCCAGCGAGCCTTATACGTGGTATGTTATTCAGCTGCTGCTGTGATAATGCTGTGGGAAAATATGGACCTCATTGGCGAACACGTCGGATGTTTATTTTTCTGATTCCCATGTCTGGGTGTTGCCTAGGGTGGCTCTGCCTCAGGCTTCGTTGAGTGCGGATCTGCTCTGTCAGTCTCCTCATTCTCCTTGGACCAGCAACTACCTGAGGAGAAACGAGAGCACAAACTAAACCCTGCAAGCACATTTTAAACCATCTCTCCCTTCAGGTCTGCTAATATTCCGTGGATCAACGTAAGTCATATATGGAGCCCAGAGCTGGAGTGCAGAATATTCTTCTCTCGGAGGGGAAAGACATGATAACAGAAGGGGGAAGTGAGGAAAGGAATAATCATTAGCAGATAACATAAACTCTAAATGTTTTTGTCTAAAACATTTCAGTTGGAAGTTAAGATGATCCTAATGTCAAAGAAACATAATTTTTATAAAATTAAATCACAAAATGTTAGTAAGAAATCAATGTAATGTTTAATGTACTATATAGATTTTAAATGTATATATAATGCTTTAAAAGTTCAAAAATTACTATACAAAGCATTTGATAATTTTCTCAACATATCTGGTTAAACTTTTAACTAGGTATGTGAAGATATGAAGATATCTTGTTAAAAGTTGAATGTAGACCTCCAAAATTTAGTGGGTTATATGAAAAGAAATTTATTGACCATGTAACAGTTCAGGGTGATTGTTCCAAGTCAGCAGAAGTGCTAGTCCACACAGTTATTCAGGAACCTGGGCTAGTGGAGGCTCTGCCATCTTCAAAATCATTTGGTTTTCCCTATCCAACTTAGAAGGCCTGGTGCATGTCACTTATACCTTTAATCCGTGGAAACATCTAACAGACCAGGGAGCTGGGCAATGCAGTCTAGCTGTGCATACAAGAAAAATAAGAACAGGTTAACAGTCTCTGAAAAAATTACTAAAATTCAATAAATTCAATTTAATTGAAAAATGTTTGGCTCTTCTAGTAGGGAATATGATAGAATAAATTTTGAGCATGTATTGCCTTATATTTGTCTACACATAGTGTTTGTTAAATATTAAATAAAATGTAATTATATTAAATAAAATATGATGTCAATTGATTAATTTCTTTGACAACAATCATCTAAAATGTGTGAGAGAGATATGGAAAAAATAACAAGTTCAGCAAGAAAATCTATAGTTTTTACTTTGTAAAGCATATTGTTTTGAATATGATACATGATAATAAATGTTTGTTGAATGGATTAGATTTCAGTAATAAGAACACAATGAAAGACACAACACATCATACATTTTTAAAATAAAAAATAGAAAGTTTCACTTGATGGAGTTTTAAACTATAGATTGCTATTACTGAAAGTACGCTAGCATGAAAAGAAACTTAAATCATTAGACAAATTTTCTTCCTTTCATTTCCTTTTATTTTATTTTTAACTTCTTTTTAACTTATGAAAACCAGTAGCAGTTTATCTCAGAAAATTGCAAAATGCACTTTTTAATTGCATACAACTCAGCTATGACTGGTTACATGGCCTTTATGCCTCACAAAATATGAAACATTTATACTGTTTGTTTAGTGTAATGACAAGCTTTTGAATGACACCCAGTTTTAAACAAATTGAAGTAAAGAAAGTTTTCGCATACTTTTATATGTAAGTGTGTTTTGTATACTCAAATATACCTCAAAATTTGTGTCTAAATTTTAACTGACATAAATAAAATGTTATGTTTTCTAAAAATGTGTAACATACCAAATTCCTATTCACAGAGAAGAAGCAGTGCTTAAGTTTCTGATAAAAGAGGGCGAACGTCTTTTTTCCAAGTTAGTTGCTTTAATTTCACTGTGAAATAACAAGGTTTATAACTACTTTTTCCAAATGTAGCCATTCTAAAATATTCAGTGTTAGCTATGCTTCTTCTCCTCTATTTTAAAATATTGTCGCATATAAATTCTTTCAGAAATGGAAAAGCCACCCAAAGTTGCAAAAAAGAGCAAAATGAGTCATGTTTTACATAGAAATATTATAAATTTATTTTAAGCTTTAAAACAGAGATGAAGTTGATATAACAATTTAATTATGTAAGTCTTTTTATTCATATATCCTATATGGAATGAACTTTGAGTCAACGTTCAATATATTAGATAGCAACCAAGCAAGAAGATTTTTAAAGCAACAAATAATGCACCAACATATTTAGATGTACTCAAATAGGATAATTTGCAATACTATTACTTTCAGACACTTTTTGCTTTTTAGATATTTCATATTTCTTGCATGTTCTACCCAAAGGAAGGGAAAGAGGCATTATCTAAACTACGAAGTGATTATCTAAAAGTATGGCTTACTCCTGAAAGGATATTGATATGCCCTGAGCATTGTGGGGCCACAACAGAATCATGAACATCATAATTTTCTGAACACCACCCTCCTCCTCTCCCCACCATAAATGAATCATAGTGAATTTCTCTTTCATTGCACCATGTATTTCTTCTTCCCTGAGCCATCATCAGGCAACTCTTAT
>RJWJ010047631.1:0-10917 GCA_004363605.1 Indri indri | reverse complement strand
AGGGCGGCTTAATTATAATACAGGACAAATGTTTTTACAAAGTACACACAGAATGTAATTAGCTCCCCTTTAGGAAGTCAGAAAATGCTTCATTGAATAGGTGATAAACTTTATCCAATGCCAGGATTTAAATCAGTAGCAATCATAATACATTACACTCTCATACTCCATTGCCCTTTTCCAACTTCTATTTATATATACTATTTATGAGATCCTCACAGAAGCAAATAAGGAAATCAAGGCACAGAGAAAGATATTTAATCAATGATCACATGCACAGTTAATAATGGTGTCAAAACTAGGCACCAGATCTCCTACATACACTTAGTTCCCCAGCTCTATATCAAAACATAAATAATGGCTTATCACAGGGACAGAGAGCTGTCATGCACCCTCTTCAGCTTAAACCAAAAATTTTCAATAAGGAACAATTAGAAATAATTAGATAACATACATTGTAAACACAAAGCGAATATGTGGAAAGAAATAATGTTAATGCAAGCTTATTGTATTTTCCAGTTAGCAGGGTGTTTTTCTTATATGTAGGTGATATTTGTTTACTAGTAGAAGCTGTACTCCTATTGAGCAAGATGTCAGAAAATCATTAACTTAGCAGTTGGAAATTCACTTGAACTGAAGTTTGTTCAGAGAAAACAGTATACTAAATAATGGCCTAATCTTTTCCACACAAATGTAGTATAATAAAATAGCAAAATGATTATTTCCTATGTTATGGTTAAGGAAATGTATGAATTCTATAACTGCAATTCATGAATTAATCTAGTGTAGTAGATAGTGTAATCTTTTGTTTTATTTTTTAGAGATAAAAAATGGTGATATGTACCATTTGCTTTTTATTAGTAGAAAATACTATTCTTAACTTATAAGTGAAACTCATTTATATTTTATCTAAAATGAGTTTAAGAAAGATTAGATGAGATAGCAGTTATTTCAGAAATATCATATAAAACAAGCCCAGCATAATTTATATAGGACAATGTGAAGACATGTCATATGTTTAATTATTCACAACTAATGATGTGATAGCATATTAACAGCGATAATCACTCACCATCACCATAGCACTGTTCAACAGCGTAAAATCTTTGCAAGTTTTTGAGTACCTGACAGATACATTTCAAAATCATCTTTATAATTATTGCACATCATGTAGGAATATAAATTTAATAGTGAACAGATTTTATTCTGTTGAAGTTGGAGTACATTGTACAATATTTTATAAGAACAGTCAAAATTTAAAAAGCCAATTTTATTACTGTCTTATGGTATTTTTTTGTAGTATCAGTTTTGTGTGCATGTTATGATATGATATTTGAAGAAAATATTTCCTGGCCCAACAAAAACCTATTTGCTTTCAATTATTTTCCTTTCCTACCTTTCTAACATCTTCATTTCTATTATTCATTATTTGGTTTAGATTGGCTATCTTGAGATGCAGACATTGTGTCCAGTTTCCTGGTCCCTACTTCTAGGTTCATTTAAGACCTCGGTTAATCTCTGAGTACAGCTGTTTGTGGCCTTCAGTCCCAGAATCAAATAGGTACCCTGGGAACTGATTTGTAGTATCTTCTGTGGTAATGGAACTGCAAAACACTCATCACTGACTGGTAGCTGGTTTTGGTAAACTATAAACTCTGTCGAGGTACTGGTTTAAATAATCTACAACCATGGGCAATGCCACAGTAATTGTTTCAACCATCTCTTCCCTATGTCTCTGTGGAGAGCCATATCCTTGCTCACAAGCAGCTCAGACTGGGTCTTGTTGAGTCTATAACATGCAGCTATAGTCATATTTTATTTCATCCCCTAATTATTTCTTCTAATCTTAGCAGCATCTTTTGTAATCATCCAAAAGAAATAATACATGAATTTTCCATCAATAGTAAAATATTCACCCATTCTCATATAGTAATTTACTCCTACCACATCATAATTGATCATGACAACTCCCTTTCAAAGTGAAACAACTTCTAATGCCTTATATATTATTTTTCTCCTATTGTGGAGACCAAGATAACTATATCTATCAAAATACAATGTGATTTTAAAAATAAACTAAAAATTTAAAATCTGCTGTATATCTTGATAAAGAAAAAACAAACAAATGAAGTAAATGCATCCTTTTATTTATATCTAAGTGTGATAAGAGTTTCAAGTATTTACCCAAGACTCAAACTGGAAGAAGCTAATCATAAAGGAAGGTTAAATATAGGTTTATTAAAGACAATGTAGCTTTATTTTTTGATGTATTTATTCATTAAAAATTTATTAAACATGTTTTATGTGTCAGTATTTCTGTGCTACTGTTTTAAGGACATTAAATCCTTATTTTTGTTCTGAAAGGAAACACAGAAATCAAAATAATAGCCAATATTCATTTAATATTAATATTCTAAGGAGCTCACATATATTAACTCATTTAATGTTCAGAAAAACACTATACTTTAATGATGAGGAAATTTGCCCTTGTCAAATAGAAAGGTCAGAGCCAGGATTCCAAACTATGTAGTTTGGCTCCAGAGCTCTGTACTTAACCATTACAAAACATTGGTAATAAAAGCTTGCTAAGTGCTGTGGTTCATCAGGGAGAGACACCTAATCCCGATGAAGTGCTGAAAACAGTTCCCAGAATCAGAAAGTGCTGATGAAGATGATATTTAAAGGCTGAAAGTAAGTTAATTATACAACTCACAAAGAGCTCTGGATATAATATATTTAAGTGAATCTTGAATCTTGAGGTGATTAATGCTTCTGGGGACATAAGATATAGAAAAAAAATAATATGTAGAAGTTGACTCTCTCTGTCTCTCTCTCTCTCTCTCTCTCTCTCTCTCTCTCTTATTTTTATTTTGGAACACTGGGAAAAAGGTATGTAAAATTGATAAGCTTTCCTTTTCCTTTGCTTACTCTGTGGCAAATATTACCACTGTTCACATTCATTGATATTCAGTTCTATTCTATTTCCAGGAACACTAGGAGATTAAACTACTCCCACCTACTTGGTTGAGTATGACAATATGACTTGCCCTGGACAACAAAGTACATTCTGAAATAGCATGTGCCTCTTCCAAGTGAAAGCATGTAATTGCCAGTGCTCAACCCTGCCCTGATTTTCTTCTATTATGTCAGCAATAGTGGAGAATCATTGTAATATGAAGGTTCAATGCTGAATCATCTCATGGAGGAATTTGAAAACACGCTGAACTTTGCGTTACCAAGACAAAAATATATTTTTAAAAATCACCAACATTTGAAATTGTTTGTGATGACAGCATAATTTTGCCACTTTTGACTACCACAATTCCAGCTTAGATTAATTCTCAAAACTGGACTTCCCCCAGAGAATCGGCTTCTAGTTTGGGTCAAAGTTCCCATGGCCATACATTCTCCAATGCATCTAAATATTGATTAAATACAGATCATTATAAGTATCAACAATAGTGCACATGTGTTCCAGTGGTAAGAACAATTTATCTTTCTCTTTTCCAATCTATAGCAGAAATTATTTTAATTAAGTATTATTATATCGAGGCTGTAGAAGAGAAATCAAGAATTGATTTGAGGTGCAGAGCTCAAAACAAAAGAAACAATGTATTAGTTATGGTTTTCAAGAGAAACAGAAACAATAGTATGTGTATATTTCGGAGTATGATTTATCTTGATGAGTATCAAAGTTGGTTTTGATTGGTTTATTTATTTATTTATTTTTTGATGGGTAGCATATCCCTGGCTTTTTTTGTAGGCTTGGTAATCATTGACATGGTTCCAGCCAGAAATTGTAAAATTTTACCTTTTGGGCTGCTGTATATTGTTGTATTCTTACAGCTATTCTTGAACCCTCTACCAGTATACAATTAAGCTATTTAGAAATTGGTCTTTTGCACCTTGTTTTTAAGATAGTTTTATATGGGACAATAGCATTATTCACCCTAGGGCTAATTATTTCTAACACCTAAGGAAAGACATTTCTGAGTACTCTAATACTTCAGTCATTAAGGAGTATCTTAGTGTACTTGGGTTGCCATAACAAAATACCATCCATGCAACAATTTAAGTATGCATGTTTGTTACATAAATGTAGTTTTCATAAATTTTTGATTTACAGAAATGGAATTGACCTATACTCTTTTAAATGATGCTTTTCTCATACAAAAATATATCATGAGTACCTTCAGACTTTAGGTCTAATTCATTTTTAATAATTTAATTTATTTGAATATATTAATTTTTAATATATTCAAATATTACATGGAGCATGATTATACAAAATAAATATTCAGGTTTTTTTTCATATAGATAGACATTTACTTTTTTTCAGTTCTTGGCCAAAACTAAAGATGCAGCAATAATCATGATTTTACATCTACTATTTCAAAAAGGTATGTTTTAAAGATGAAGTCTGAGAAAAAGCTGTGGGCCACACTATTTATCAAACCATTTTAAGGATTTTTCTTTTATTCTGAAGCAAATGAAGCACTATTACAAGAAAATCTATGAGCTATGAATAAGGAATTCTTGTTTCACCACTGGGCTATTTTACCAAAAAAAAAAAAAAAAAAAAAAAAAAAAAAAGAAAAAAAAAAACTCACTGACAAGAGTTACTAGATTATACATTTAAATAAGAATTCTGGAAAAATTTCACTGCTTGAAATCAATTATTAAAAAATTTCATTATGGTAGTATTAATTAATGACATTAAGATAGGACTCAGATTGACTGTATCTCCATGATTATGGCAATGCAAAAGCACAATTTAAAAAAAATTATATAGCTGCAGATTATAAAGCCTCTTTCTCAGCTAAAGAAGATAGTGACCAGGATTATGAACTATTTGGAAATTCTAGTATATTTAGGCAGCCAAACTCTACCGGGGAAAGGTATTGAAAAATATGACAGGTGATTCCTTAGGTTGCTACAATGCCCTAAGGAAACAAGGTTGAAATTGTTACTTGACAAGTGTCAGTTCTGTATCACCTCTGTAAATTAGATGGGATAGTGATTTCATAGCACAGGTTGAGCCCAACCTGGGTTCCCACCTCCCCTCACTTGTTCTAACCTACAAAATTTAGGGAACTAAATATATCTGAGGTCTTAGGGTATATTGTAAGCAGTTTGTCAATGACTGCTCCAGTATTGTCAAGCCTTTCTGCAATACTACTCATGGCCAGTTATAAAATTTTCGACAAGCAAGCTCATGACCATAACCTATACTGCCAGAAGTGGTTCAGGGACTCTAGCTCATTCATTTACCCAGCAATAGTGGTGTCCAGCCTGTAAGTTAACTTTAAAAACATCAGTTATCTCAAAACTCAAAGTTAATCTTTTAAATTTGCCCCCAAATCAACATTATTTGCCAAACTACAGCAGACTTGGGGTGGTGGTAGTGATATAATATTTGATAGTATTATATTTAAGAAACTTCCAAGAAAAATAAAACCATATAATTTACTACTAGTAGGCTGATAGTGAAGCTGCTCTGGTTGTCATTTCTGTCTAACAAATTATTTCAAAAACTTAATATTTAAAAATCACTTTATACTGCTTGTGATTTTATGTGTCAGAAATTTGGAAAAGGCTCAGGAGGGGCTCTGGTCATCTGAAGGTTCAACAGGAAGTTGATATCCAATATGGCTTCCTCTCACGGCTGGAAGTTGATAATGGCTACCGACTGTTATATGGGACATATCCAGTAAGTGGGTTTCAGTGGAGTTAGATTTTCATATGGCAGCTAGCTTTCATCAAAGCAAGCATCCTTAGAGAACCAGACAGAAGTAGCCAGTGGCTTTCTCTGACCTACCTTCAGCAGTCTCATGCTATCACTTCTGCTCCACTCTATTGGTCAAAGAAGTCACAAGGCCTGCCAATGGGAAAAACTTAAATTTCAGATTTTGGTCTAGGAAGAGGAAGGTCATGAGAGGGAAGGAAGAAGAATCACATGAGAGGGAAGATAACTTTGTGACTATCGTTATGGCTAAAGTGAGCTAGTTTTATAATTCCTACTCCAAGAATGAAAGAAATCATTCTTTATTAGAGTATCAATTCAAGTACAGTGCCCCCAAAACTGCTTCTACAATAGATAGTAATGTTTTAGCAATACCAATCCATACTTCCACATACACTATATGATGTCTGGATGCAGGAGATAAAATAGATATTAGAACTAACTAAGGGGTAGTTCTTTGGGCTCAAGATATTAAGGCACAATAGGAAAATCATACAAATAAAAAAATACTTGTATCTAAAACATATAGAGCAAACATTGCTACTACATATAGACAATTTAAAGCCATTTATATTTATAACAACTAATACGTACCTTGCATTTATTTATTTATTCATAGCCTCTAGGTTTAGAATAACAGAATTTTTGAAACTTACTGATGGTTTAAAAACCGTTTAATTCACTTAACCCAGGCAAATCTCAATTGAAATTTGAAAGCCTCCATTGTAGAAGAGGTGATGTGGGAATGCTATAGTCTATTTATGGATTGTCTTCTAGGGTCTAGTTCTATTGAGGGAACATTTTGAGGTTTGCTTAATGAGGAAATATATTAAGAATTTAAAATACCTGAACCACTTCCTATCTTCCTCAAAGGGATTCCATCTTAACCGATTTAAAAGAAATTTCAAGCATAATGGGAACTCTGTCAGAAGTAGAAAAGGCAAGAGAGCAAGTGCTGTGTTTGCTATGGCATGCATAAATTTTCCCAGGCAAGCACGGGTCTGTTTCTCTGGCTATCTCTCATCCACTCTTTTGGAATAATCAACAGTGAGATGATTGTATAGTGATTTATAGGAATGAAAATTAAAAAAAAAAAAAAAAACAAGTATAGAAATACCTGATAATTCAACTTAGTCTAGGGCTCATGTGATAATTTTGAAAATATATTTTACTAAATTCTCACAGTAACATTATGAAGTAGGTACTGTTATTAACCAGTTTATAAATTAGAAGAGTAATGCCAGAGATAAAGTAGCTTGCTTGCACTTACACTACGGTGTGGGAATCCATTGTAAACAACCAGCAGTTTGTTTACAGAACATCTCAAATAACTTGTGACTAAAACCCCAACTTCATCTCCCTCTCTTAAAACTTTCCAAAATAAACCTTAGCTTCTACTTTCACTCATGCTTTATTGTTTCTTTACAAAGTTAGCCACAGAATGTCTCAGTTTCTAATTAATTGAATCATAAAAATATTCATTGCGGAGGACATATTACAAGAAAGAAAAATTCTTTGCACTATGTTTTTGTGTCTGGGAATTCTACTGGGAAAGAAGTGTTTTAATCTAGTATTCAATGCAAAATGCATTACAAAATATTACAGAGAGTTAAAATTTATATATAATCTCTGCTTTTATTGTATGTAAAGGGGGGTGTTGTTCTACATTATTTTATTTCACATTTATTGTGGGGCCGAGTCTGCATATATGACCCGGTGACTCCATTAATGTAAGAATCTCTAGGCTACATTGGAGCAGATGTAGGAAAACCCTACGTATTTATAATCAGTTCTCCAGATACTAGGATTGCACCACATCATGGAGTGGCAAAAAGTACTGTCTTTTGAATCCTAGGGAGTATCTCAGGTTGGATTCACATGGAAGTAAATTCTGAGACATTTTGATTTAGAATGTTTATTAGAGAATGCTCCTTAGACCAACATCTGTGGCTAGGAAAAGAAGAAAACAGGAATGGTGAGAGAAAGATGTTGTGCAATGCTGTGTCAATGAAGCCTGCAATTGACCTAACATAGAGCTGTGAAGCCACAGTAGCCCTTCAGAGGTGTCCAGAAATGAGGCATGTGGTCAAGCCTTTATATCCATGCTCACCTCCTAGTTCCTTGAACTCTATCAGTCATTGAATTTAGGCTGCCCCAGCCAGGAGGGAACATGAGCTTGGAAAAGATGTTTCTCCTTAGTCAAGGCAAAGCCTGAAGCAGGCTGATGACTACATTCCGTGTGCTGGTAGCATACAGCACCTGGATAAATATGTCTTTCATACAGGAATGAGGATCTGGGTAGCTTATCACAGAGTCTAAGAGAATAATAGTTAGGAGAGCAGGGAAGGCAGTAGGACAGACTGTTTGATAAGGGGCAATATGAAGCACAGACTAGAAACATAGAGCTTCCCATCTCAGCCCTCGGAGAGTAGAGCCAGACTTCCTATACAGGAGACAATAAAATGGAAAGAATAAGGGAGTCAAATAAACTTTATGATCCACAAGAGAAAAGTCACAGCCAAAGAGTTTAAGGCAAAACAGTAAAGCAGTACAAGTTCAACTGGAATCTGGCAGCTCTGCCAGAGTGTCAGCAAAAGATGGAGTGACACCTGAGCAGTGAAATGGGCACTGCTTGAAGAATGCCAAATTGAGTAGAGGGCTATATTGTTTTTCTGGGTTATTTCTGGTAATGCTCTAAGTGTAGACATGGCAGGGAAGAATCAGTTACATGAGGTCTGTCATTTCACAATGTACGACAACAGTTTTAGCCAAGGAGTACAATGAAGTAGGGACTCTAAGTTTTCCCAGGTTAAGTGGGCTGGAAATCAATGTGAAATTGTAATTGTGATGCTTGACCTTTTACCTACTGGGATTTTTTTTCAGAAAAATAATTACCAGGACTAGCAAGTTATGTTATTTGAAGACTATTATATAAAGGATAGACTTAGGTATTTATTATTAATCAAAAAAATACATTATAAGTAGAATTCAAAATCACCTTACTGAAGTTGGTTTAAGAATAATATGTAGATACATCTCTTCCTGCAATTCAGTTTGAGTTCCTTTCACTATGACATTGCCACAGAAAAGGGGGGGGGGTTACATTTATCTTTTGTTTTCACATAATATATAAACTATTCAATTGGAGAACTTTGGATTAAATGGCTGAAATTGAATACTGTCTGAATCAAACATAAAATATTTGAAAGAAAAATGAGGTCTTCTTACTTATAATAAAATTACTCTGCTGCATGTATTCTAATTTAACTTAAAGAGATATTTCATTAAATTTTTGGATTAAAAGTTATTGGGTTTCAGGTTTTACATGAATGGGAATAAACCATATCACTAGCCTGAAGGTCATCAGTCAATTTCCAGTCTTTGGAAACTTTACAGTACTGAATTTGAAAATTTTTAACTCATTCAAATATTTTTTGGTAATATATAGGCAGCTTTTCAACAATGATAATCTTTTAATTAATAATTTTAATAGTTATTTGACAAGTTTTAGACTTATCTTTCTATTCTTTGAACATTTCATTCTGTCCCATATAATGAAGAATTTTTTAAAGGTGTGAGTTAGATCTTTGCTACTTTTATAATTCACTCTAGTAAGAAATAAATCATTTCTCATACTACATCAAGGAAATACAGAGGAATTCTCTACTGATATAAACAACTATGTCACCAAATAATTGTATCTATATCCACGGCTCCTTTTAGAAGAAAAATGTACAATATCTTTTAGAAGAAAAGCTATGATATATAAATGGCTTCTTTTC
This sequence comes from Indri indri, assembly GCA_004363605.1. Classification (NCBI taxonomy): domain Eukaryota; kingdom Metazoa; phylum Chordata; class Mammalia; order Primates; family Indriidae; genus Indri; species Indri indri. Next base: position 1,392 of record RJWJ010047631.1, on the reverse strand, counting down.
TTTCTCTCAGATTTTATACCGAAATCATGAAAATAAATGTTAAAAATAAGAAAGACTGGAGTGTGATGCAGATTTTATTTATAATTAGTTTATCACCATAATGGAAAATATTAAGGTACAGTTTCATTTATTTTAAAATTAAATCTAATATAATGTCTGTGATATACTAAGAAGCCTAGATATTTAAAAGTATCAATTTGAAGGATTTTGAATCTGAATGTAATACCATCTAATTGCAAGAATAAAGATTAGGCATTTTTTTCTGTATTTTCCCTTAAAAAAATTCTTTCATTAGTCTAACTTGCTTTATTCTGTCTCTTATTTGTTAAAAAGAATGCATGCTGTAAGTGTGTTTTATTATTTTCCACACTATTTAGGGCTAATATTAATGACTATTAATATGCAAGGAAACTACCTTTTTTATCTGGTTCAGTAAAAAGAATGTAGAATCAGAAATCACAAAATTCTGACTCTGTCACTAATCACCTTTATTTATACATTTGAGAAAGCAGGATAGACATTAGGAAAGTTAATTAAAATTAGGCTTTGTGGAGTCCTGGGTTGTCAAGTGGTGTGCCTATCGCTCTGTGGTGCATTAGAGGAGCAATTGATAGTGGAACAAGGCCTCCACTCTCTGTCTCCTGATAACCGGGAAAACCTCCTCAGATATTTTTAATAAGATGATATTCTGGGCGTACTATCATTTGAAGAAAGGTTTCCAGTGTTGGTAGGAAAAAACTAGCTATGTGATTTTTATGGCCTTCAGAAAAAATAGACAAATTCAGAGATGTTTGGAGATGAGAGAATCTTTAGTGATATTCTCATTCAGTCGTTTCAAAACATGAACAATCATCAGACTTCATGGAAAATCTCCAAGAGAAAAACATATTCCCAGCCCTGCCCCCTAGGAATCATGGCTCAGTTAATCTGAGTTTGAGACTTAAGAATAGTGATTTTTCAAAAGAGTTCTGGATAAATTTTTGTCAGGCACATTGGGAACAATTAATCCAGTCGTATCCCTAATTTTAAAGATGAGAAAATTAATTATCAAAAAAGAAATAATATCTAGGTGAATGTCTCCTGCCCCCAAGCCAATACGGTAGAATTTTATCTCTGTATTTCATTATAGTACACATCAAAGGAATACATTAATTTATAACAAATTAAATAGATGCTTCAGTCTTACAAGATATAAATTTTAAAAAATAGTCTATAATAAATATTCTTGATAAACATGAAGGACAAGAACATCATCCAGTTGTGTATCTCCTAGACGAGAACCCTGAGGGTTCTGATGGCATTCCAGAGTATAGTCATCTTTCTCTTTCTCCTACTGATATATGTTATCATCAACTTTTATATGACAATGTAAGAGATGGAGAGAGAAGACAG
>RJWJ010047630.1:0-10888 GCA_004363605.1 Indri indri | reverse complement strand
GTAGAAACCAAAATATGATCAGTTGCAAGATACTGATTTGAACCAGAGGTCAAGTCTAAGAAAACCATGGGTCAAAAGCATCCTGTGCATATAAGAACTAAAAGTAAAATAAGATAAATGGAGATAGGCAGCATCAGTTATTGCTTCAGACCTGACTTTGGGCCGTGTTTCTCAAACTTCAGCATGGATCAGAATCACCTGCGGGGTACCTAAGACAAAGAGAGCCCAGCCCTGCTCCCAGAGGTTCTGATTCAGTAGGTGTTAGACGAGGTCTGGCAATTTGCATTTCTAATAAGCTAACAGGTGATGTTTATTCTGCTGGCCCAGGGATGAACTTTGACAACCACCTAGAGAACACTAATATGAAGACTTTAGTGGCTCGCTCTTTTTTCCTTCTCCTACTTTCTTTTGCAGAGAAGCTCTCTACATATGAAAGAAATGGCGCCTGCATGATCTCTACTGAGCCATGGGGGTCAAGAAGGGATTCAGTTAGAGTCCTTGAAATGGCACATAATCCATCACGAGGAAACTTGTGGAAACCTTTTGAACTCTGAACGTCATCAGGATCTTTCATAATCTTTCCCAGGGCCAAGCCTAGAACAAATTTCTCAAGCTCATTCTATTAGCTGGAATCCTATAACATTAAATATTTCCCTGGCCAATCCTGGTTTCAAAGTTTGCAGCAAAGTGAATATTACTTTTTCAAATGTTTCTTATTCAGTGTGCATTTATGAAATAATGAAAAATCTCTGTATTGATTGGCTATAACAGCTGGCTCACATTACAAATATAATACCCATAGTATATCCAAAGTATTAGAAACCATTTTCATCAAAAAGCTACTCATTAATGTCTTCCTATTCACCTCAAGATGTTAAATTCCTACATTCATTATTTTTTATTCCATAATGGGATACAGATCATAACAGATTCCATAAAAAATCTAGAGAGTCAATTTAAAATCTGTTTTTAAACTTAAGAGCAATTGAAATTCTGACAAATTTCCAATGAAAGTGTAAAATGACATAACCACTTTGAAAAACTCATCAACAGAGGAATGAATAAATCAAAAGAGAAGCCCAGTTGCACAGGCCATGAATATCCTGTAATATATTCATACAATGAATATTTATACAACAAAATGAGACTTATTCAACAATACTACACATGCCTCAGATTTTCAGGTGTTCTTTTCCCCATAACCAAGAAGCATTTCCAGTTTAATTCATTGGCAGGCTGGTCCCAGAGACATAGTTGCACTATACTAATGCTATTCACAAGACATTAGCTTGATAAAGAGAGAAGAGGGAAGCTACTTCCCTTAGTATTAACAACTAGTATACTTAGAATAACGAGAAAAATTATTACTTAGTAGTAATAATAACAATGAACAATGAATATTCATACAATAGACTTCTCAGCAATGAAAAAGGAATAAACTACTGATACAAGCAACAACATATATGAATCTCAAAAACATGAGGTTGAGCAAAAGAAGGCAAACACAAAAGAATACATACTGTGTGATTCCATTTACATGAAGCTCAAAAACATGTACGACTATCTAACAGCAATCAGAAAGTGGCTGAGTGTGCAGGAGGGAGAATGGATGGCAGCGAAAAGGCGGGAAGGAGCTCCTGGGAGTGATTAAAATGTTCTCCATCTTGTTTTACACAATGCTTACATGGATGTATAGGGTTGTCAAAAACCCATCAAATTGGACACTTAATATCTATGCGTTTTACTGTATGTAAATCACATCGCAATAAAAATGTGTTTTTAAATTTAACTGTAATAAGGAAAAGAATGATTTGTCAAAATAATGTTTTTCGAATTCAAAAGATACCTTGGACAGAACAAAACATTTGCTGTTTAAAATTTCCATTACAGCTGAGAAAAAAGCAGTCACATGTATGTTTACAGATTCACGATTTTGACCTAAGAGGAAGATGACCAAACATCTCAGGTTGCTTTAGACAGACATCCCAGTGCAGACCTGATAGCACAGCATAATCATTAACGGTGCCTCCTTCATGATCAAAGGCAACCTGATTTACATGAAAACCTTTATGACTATGTTAACTAACCAGAACTTAGATATTATCTAGTAAAATGAACTCACGCACTTCTTCATTCAACCCATACTTACTAAACACATACTATGTTGCTAAACATACTGCCTTTGTTCTTGCTACCCTCAGATGGACTTTTCCCAAACATAAAATTTACACCTTAGGACAACTAAATATAGAAGAAACCAATCAAAATTTTTTCTACCAAGAAAATATAAATCAAGCTTATGGAAGATATAATTTTTTGAGCTGTAAAAAAGTATGTAAAGATATTCACAAATACAAAATAAATAAAACCTTTACCTGCTGCCCTGTAAAGTATTTTGGGTTCAAAAAATATACACGGATTTTTATCCTCTATGCAGGACAAAAGAAGTCCCTTGGCCTGGAAAGGGCTTCTGGGTATAACCACCTGCAAAAACAAATTTTTTTAAAGACAATTTTAGTAAAAGTATATCCCAGTAAACTCTCTTACAAGAAGGATTGATATTTAAATAACCAATTGTTACTAATTAAAAATAGAACTCTGGTATTTATTTTTATCCTAATTACCATTTATTATTGTTCATATATTACCCACAAAATTCCTTTTGTTAAATATTTATCAGATGCCTACCATGTTCTCATAACTAAGATACTGTTCTTCTCTTGAGCAGCTAATTTTGCCTATACAAAAAAGAAAAGGAAACTGCAAAGAGCATTCATGAAAGCAAAAAAGGAAAATTGTTAATATCTACCTGATTTACCTATAAAGAAAGATATAATACTCTAATACTAACATTCTGCTACTTTCAGAATGCATGTTACTCTCTTATCTAGTTTTAACATGCCTAAATCCCTTCTTTCCCATGAAAAAATAACAGTCTTCATTTCATAAGTTGAAAAGTGACCCAATGAATTTTATAATCCAGGCACCATAATGTCCAGTTATGGCAGAGCAAAAAGAAAAGTGTGGATACTCCACACTTCTGCTTGACAGGAAAGGGCTCCAGGACCTTTTTGAGAATGAGAGTGAAGATAAGGAAGATGATGATAATGACAGCAGGAGGTACATGTGTTAACTTGGCCAAGCACTGTGTGTGGATTAATTGATTTACTATTCATAGCAACCCCACTAGGTAGCTATTTTTATTTTCCCCAATTTAGAATAGAGACCTAGGCTTAGAGGATCAAGTAGGTTGCCTAAGGTCACATTGCTTGCTAGACCAGGGATTCTCACCTAATTCTGACTAATACCAAGGCCAAAGCTCTTAACTTCTGTACTATGTTGCCTCCAACCAAACTTGTACCTAATTTTTAATGATTGGAGAATAACTGTATAAAGATAAGTATTACATAGAAAGAGTGATCATTCAAATAAACATGAATTTATCACAAAGACTCAAATAAGATTCCTTGAGGCAAACTACACTTGCTTTCAAAGTCATTTTATGCCATTTTTATTGAAGGCTTGTTATTTTAAAAATAAAATAACACAAATGTCACTATTTTATTTTCTGTAAACAGACTTCTGAACACATAATAACTATATCACACAATGTCTTTATCTTATGTCCCCACTTTCTAGTTTCTCTTTATCTTCTTTCTTCACATATTTATTTTTAGCCTTTTATACTTTAAGTATATTTTCATTTGGGCTGGAAAAAAAAAGCAAGAGAAAGTAGAGGAGGGAAAAAGGTGGGAAAGAGAACGTAGGGGATTGAGAGTAAAGCTCTGTTCTTAAAAACACTGAGTAATGTTATAAACATTAAATGTGAATCAATGTTCGGCTCAAATACAAAAATAACTATTGCCTCAAATGTGGCTTCTGTCCCAACCTACCACTTCTAGCTTATGTTAAAATGTCAGGCAACTTCTACTCAACTAAGAAAAATCTTATGACTTTGATCTGATAGAAAAAAACAAATAAGAATAAGAAACATAGACACACGTTCACAACCAATCCATGTGGTCAAAAAACATACATCTCTGGATTGACATATCTGTGGATTTCTATAATGATTCCCTAAAAAGCTTATTCAGTAAATAGAAAAGATGGTAACATAAAAAATTAAGATACAAAATACTCAAAGTATTTTTATTATCAAGAGACCTAAGCTATTGGGAAAGTAGGCTATAAAAGGAAGATGCTTCAAAATTAATTGTTTGAGTAAGCATTATTCTAGACAGAAGAAAAACACATTCTGGGTAACAGTTTTCTCTCAGTCTATTTAACAAGAAATGGCCTGATAGCAAAAGTCCCATACCTCTGAAGCAAATATGGATTAAACAGTAGACTTATTAAAATCACCCCAGAATCAGGTAAGAAAGACTGATTACAAAGAAACATAAAGCTTTGAAAGACAGAGAAGAGAAACCAACTATGTTCTCAGTCTTACTCTCTGAAGTTAATTAATGCCAGCACCAACATTCTATAAAACTGGGTCTTAGTATATTTAAAACAAACGCTAACCTCCCTTTCTTAAATACAGTTAAGTTCACATAAATTCCAGAAGTCCTGTTGGTTTTCCTCTAGATAAGCATATTCGTTAATACTAATAGAATTGACCAAAATGGAAACATCAAATAAAGATCAAAGGAAGTACACAAATGAGGATACCTTGATTCCTGGGCAATGTGCAAAAAATGCTTCGGGACTCTGAGAATGATAGAGAGCCCCGTGGCCAACGCAGCCCCAGGGGGACCGGATAGTGAGGCTCCCACAGTTAAAAAGATCCCCGGAGCGGTAGCGATACTTGGCAGCTTCATTGACAATCTGGGAGGGAGACAGAAAGAAGGGACACGTCACAATGAGCCCTTCCTTTCCCATCCACTTTCGTAAACCATTCTATTAGATCTTTGCCTATATTCTCATAACAAAGTGATAACTGTAATACAGCAGCTCAAAACATTCCTAAGATAGGAGGATTGAGGGTGGAGGCAACACTTCAACACTTCATAGACTGAACCACCTTAGAAATGCTCATTTAGAGTAAAATACGATGCACTCACCTGATCAAAAGCAGGGAAAATATAATCTGCAAACTGAATTTCTGCAATGGCAGTAGCACCAGCGACTGCAATTCCGATTCCAAATCCAACAATTCCTTGTTCACACAATGGAGTGTTAAAAACTCTATCTTTTCCTAGAAAATGAAAAGAATGTTAATATGGCAAATGAGAGTAATGTAATACATAATACATTTGAAAATTCAGTAAACTAGTAATGGTAGGATGGAGAAATATAGTACAGCTGGAGGAAACAAAATGAATAGTATGATGGTTGATTTAAATGCAATCAATATTCATATTAACTGTAAGTAATCTAAACACTCCAATTAAACGAAAGATTGTCACACTTGGATAAAAGAAACCAATTACTCAAAAGAAAACTATAAAGATAAAGAAAAATTGTAAGTAAAAAGAAGGAAAAAATATACCATGGAAAAACTAACCAGAAGAAAGCTGATGCCACTATATTAATAGCACAGTAGACTTTAAGGGAAAAGGTATACCAGAGATAAAGAGGGAAAACTGATACTGTTGAGGGTTCCAGTCACAAAAAGGACATAACAATTCTAAATTTAAACTCATCTAACAATGGGCTCCAAATAAATGGGAAAAATTAACACAACTAAAAGGAGAAATGGACAAATTCACAATACAGTGGGAGATTTTTAACGTACCAGTTTTAATAACTGACAGAAAACACATATCAAAAAAAGAGGGGGGTAAAAAATATAGAAGATGTAAATATGATTAATAAGCATGAGCTAACTGACATAGACAGGACACTGCACCTGACAATTAGGAATACAAATCCTTTTCGAGTAAACGGAAAACACTGACATTAATTGCCCATACACTGGGCTTCAAATCCAATCTCAGCCAATTATAAAAGATTAAAATCATACAGGGCATATTCTCTGATCATGGTGGAATTAAGCTAGAAATCATTAACAAAGATAATCAGAAAATCCTTATGCTAGAAAACTATTAAAATATATGTCTAAATACCTCATAGCTCAAAGAAACTATAATGAAATTAAAAAGGATTTTAAACTGAATAATAATGAAAAACTGTACGTTACAACTTAGTGAGGTTCTGAAGGTAATGGCAGAGTTGCTTCTTTCAGACTAGCCTTCCCACACTTAATGATTATCAACTCTGGGCAAAATATAATGAACAACTACTCAAAGGTACTGAAGGGCCGAAAGTGAGCGAAAACGGAGGGGCCTTCACCCTTAAAAGAAGGGGAGCGAGTGGACGAGCATGAATGTACAAGGCACGTCCCTGAGGACTCCCAGTCTATGTGTCAGGACAGCAAGAATTCGAACAAACAAGCTCAGTCTTATGGGCCCAAGGCGTCAAAGAAGAGAGTCTGGCCTGCCAGTGGCTAAAAATCGAAGGACTAAATCCCCAAAAGAAGGGTGTCACGTGGGGACATCACAAAATCTGTGCATAAGCTGCTTGAATCTCCAGTGACACCTATGCCTGCAGGATACTCCAAAAGCCTGGCAGCAAATAACCTCTGGACACTGAAAGAGCAGAGCAGAGATTCCAGCTGTGCCCACCACAGAGGAGACAGAATTTGGAGTTTGAGACTCTTCGAATTAGAGGAGCTTGATAAACACCTTAGACACTCCATTCAAACATTGCATTACATGACTTACATGACAACTTTATTAGTGTGTAACTCAACTCTCACTTGGAATTTCACCACCTCTCAGCTAATACCAGCATTTCCTTAAAAATTCTAACTTCAGGGATTTGGGTAGACACAAATAATGGCCACAGTCTGGCCATACAACCAACCGTTTTGGGACAGATCTGGTATTCATATTTCATTTCCATAATCCAGGGGTACCAGTTCTTCTTGGTACATAGAATTAACTTTTAGCTCAATTATTCCCTTTGAAAATGCACCAAAAACGGGCAGGTGTTAGGAAATGTCGACTAGCCACATCCTGTAGTTTGCGACTCAAAAAGCAGCTGCAAAAACTTAACGCGTGATTCATACTCACCATGATCTGTGACTATCTTCTGAAATTGTGACCTCTATTCCTCATCAATTCCCTATTTGACTACAAGCAGCTTGATAATTTTTGAAAGTCTGTGATTGCATTGAAGTGAGAACAATTCAGTGGTAGAAAATGAACATAAATGCCAGCTGCCTCCTGTGGAATCCACATCCCAGCAATACCTGAAGGCCTTAACCAAACAAGCAGCGTTATTTATTCCTTGCTCCTTCAAGTTTATGGGATTCAGATATTTTTCATCTCAGTAAGAAAATACAGCCTTTTTGCCACTAGAAGACAGAATAGTTGAGTTCTCAGAACTCTCTTAATCCAAAACATGTTTGGTTTGATGAAATAGATTAACAAGCCTCTCTAATGAGTTTCCATGATCTAACAAAAAGTGCCTCGACATGAACTAAATGTTAAAAATCTGTTTCTATTTTCTCCCAGATACTGATTGAGGGTAAGAACACAAATAAAATGCACAATATTATTGACTTCCTTCTCTCTCACACTTCATGTAATAAAAAATAAAAAAATATTGATGACTTCCTCCACCTTGTAATGGAATTAATGTGATGGTGTTCTGATAGATGAATTAACACATGCAGTGATTGTATTATGAGAAAAGACAGACCTGGGTTTAAGTGTTATCTCCACAAATTACTAAACTCCCTACGTCTCCATTTCTTGTCTATAACAGAAGATGCATGATACCAAAAAGACTAAAATAAGTCATACGACAAATGTTTACAAAGTACTTAATATTGTATAGGCACCTTTCTAAGTGCTAGAAATAGCAGCAAACAAAATTTTAAAAATTTGTGTCCTTACAAAGCTTACATTCTAGTCAGGGGAAACAGAAGATAAAATAAGTGAGTAAAACATATAGTGTGTTAGATGACAAAGCAGGGAGTAGTTGATGGGGGAGGGGAACTACTGTGATTTTTTTTTTTTTTTTTTTTTTGAGACAGAGTCTCACTCTCTTGCCTGGGGCCAGTGCCCTGGCATCAGCCTAGCTCACAGCAACCTCAAACTCCCGGGCTCAAGCAATCCTACTGTCTCAGCCTCCCAAGTAGCTGGGACTACAGGCATGCGCCACCATACCCGGCTAATTTTTTCTATATATATTTTTAGTTGTCCAATTAATTTCTTTCTATTTTTGGTAGAGACGGGGTCTCGCTCTTGCTCAGGCTGGTCTCGAACTCCTGAGCTCAGAACAATCCGCCCGCCTCGGCCTCCCAGAGTGCTAGGATTACAGGCATAAGCCACCGCACCCGGCCTACTGTGATTTTAGATAGGGAGATCGAGAAGGCGCCACTGAGAGGTGACATTTGAGCAAAAAGTTGAAAGAAATGAATAGGTGCGCCATGCATCTATCTGAGGGAATAAATGTTCTGGGCAGAGGGACCAGCAAGTGCAAAGACCATGAGGGAAGATCATGTTTAGCATGATCTGAGGAAAGGCAAGGAGTGGAGAGTGCCTGGAACAGAGTAAGAGAAGTAGTGGTAGGTGATAAAGTCAAAAGAGTTAAGAAGGTGGCACGGGGAGGTGGGGAGGTGACAGAGATCAGGCAGGGCCTGGTAGAACATTGTAAACACTCTTTTACTGTAAGAATGAGTCAGCAAGCAGGTGCGTGAGAGTAACAGGAATTCATCCAGAAAAGTCATGCCATTGTCTGAGCTGCATTTTGACAGGATCCCTCTGGCTGTGTTTTGTGAATAGCCTGTCGGTAGCAAGGGTAGACACAGCAAGGCTGATTACAGGATCCCAGTGACAGGTAATGATGCATAACAGCAGAGAAGGTAGAGAAAAGGCATGAGACTCTGCATGATTCTAAAGATAGCGCCAAAAGGGTTTGCTGATGAAATGGATGGGGAGTGAGTCAGAGAAATGGTATGGATGACTCAAAGGCTTTTGGCACGAATAACCTGAAGAACAGAGTTGTGAGTAACTGAGAAAGTGAACTATGAAGAAGCATGGGGTTAGATTAAACTTAGTACGTTTAAACGGGCACATAGAGAGAAAAGAAGAGATCTAAGGGTGTATCCCGGATACTCCAAGGTTAAGAAAACCGCAGGTGAAGTTCAGACGAAATAAAAAAGCTAGTTTGGAGGAAAACAAGAAGAAAGTACTGACTGAGAAGAAAGTATTTCCAAGAAGAAAGTGATTAACTTGCGTCCTACGCTGCTATCAGAGAGTGAGATGAGGGCTGAGAATTGTATCATTGGTGACCTTGACATGACAGTTGCTGCACAGTGGGAGAGAGGGAGTAAACAAAAAGCTTAATTACAGTGACTTCAAGTGAGAATGAGAGCAGAGAAATTGAAGACGATGAGTAATGACAATGACAAGTAATGAGAAATTTTGCTGTAAAGGAGAGAAGGGAAAGGGAATGGTGAGTGGCTGGAGGGAATGTGGGGTCAAGCAGGATTTTCCAAGACAGAAAAAATAACAGTATATTTGCCGGCTGATGAGATTTGATCATCAAAGAATAGGAAATTGATCATTTTGAGAAAATTAATGAAATAGAAAGAAGGAATAATGACTGGAACCATGTCTTTGAAAAGGTGACGGGGAAGAAGGGGCCTAGTGCGGAGGGGCTGATAGGAAGCCTTGCACTCATTCAGAGTACAAGAAGGAAGGAAATAAACCAGCACTGCTGCTGGTGTATAAATACATGTGGTGGTGAGTGCTTGTCCAAGTCCTCTATTAGTGGCATCTACCTTTTCCATAAAATACAAAACTAGATTATTAAAGGTAAGGATAGGGGAAGCAACTTTGAGGGGGGAAAAAAAAGAAAGTATGAAATGGTCATCCAGGAAAATGGAAGACTGACATGCGGCATATGGCAGGCAACATGAGTAGCCCCTGAAGGTTACTACCTTGAACTTAAACTAAGACCAGTTGGCATGATTGGCATGTTTTGTTCCTGTGACATTCAGCTCAGGGATTTAGGAGTTAGACAAAGAGATGGGTTTAACTACAACTAGACTGTGCCAAGCAAATATTAACATGGAATTTAAGCTGCGTATAAAAGGAAGAAAGGTCCTCAGGGATTGAGAGACAGAAACAAGGTGGTGAAATCCACAGATTTTTAAGAACAAAGCAAATCAAAAGATTGTTGGAGATAACTAACTAGAAGCAGTGAGCTGGAGAGTGACCACCACCACCACCTTGAATCAAGGTGGTGGTCAGAGTTAGGGATGCTTCAAATTGAGATTGTGGAGAGACTGCAGTTACTGATAATTTCAAAGGTATGACTCTAAGAATGAGAGGCTGACATAGGATGGAGGACAAGACACCAGAAAAGAGAATAAGAAACTGAGAAGCCAGAATATTGGGAAGACCATCCATGTGGACACCAACAGAAGGGACAAGTGAGCCAATGGCAAGAGTGACAGTGAGCCAGGTTAGGACAAAGAGGACTCGCCCAGAGTCCACAGATGACAAGGAAGGATAGTGTTAGTGCTTAGCACTCACCTGGCACATTAAAAGTTTTGAATAAATGTTTATTTTGAAAGGATAAATTAGATAATGGGAGCTAATATCTTTTCATTTAGAAATCAACTTTATAAGTCTTTTTCTACTTTCTGAGATGATTGAACTCAGCTTTTGGCTACTTGGAACCAAACTGCTCAAATTCATTACTATTAAGTAATATGTATGTGATAATATAATAATGTTACACAAACGACATGCTTTAGCTCAGTTAGTACATAAACTGGATATCCCTGAAATACATGATGGTTTAAAACGTGCCTCCAAATGATAACTAAAATATAGGATTAGTTGAAATTCATATCTTTAAAAAACAG
>RJWJ010047629.1:0-11183 GCA_004363605.1 Indri indri | reverse complement strand
ATGCTGCGCTCCTCCCGTCCTTCTCCACCCCCAGCAGGAGCATTTGCTGCATTTATCCTGTCAATTCTGGGACTGCGTCTGGGGTGGTTTTGTGGGGAGGGCTGCAGACAACCAGGGGTATCGGTTCCTGGTTTGAGCTGCCAGGTCATGGTACAGAGAAGAGCCCCCCTTAGGCTAATGGAGTCCAGAAGTTCTGGCCTTTCCACTGGATCCAGAGGCTGGGTGGGATTTGGGGGTTATCTGCTTTAAGGATGGGGTGCTCATGTTCTGTGCAAGGGGAAAAGGAGGAAACATTAGTGAACGGAGGGCTAACTGTGGCAGTGTTTCAGCTGATCATCAAGTTCCTGCTCTTTTCTGTCGGAGCACACACTTGGACTGCATTTCCAGCCTCACTTCCACCTCTGCCTGGCCGTGTGACTGAGTTCTGCTAGACAAGATGTGACAGGTGACACTTCTAAGCCTGGCTACACAATCGCACAGGGGATCCCTGATGCTGTCCCTTGTCTGCAGACAAGACACTCTCACCCAGTATGGCTTCGTAACAGTCATTTGATCTGGGGCCCAGGATGACTGAGTGACACGCGCCCACGTGTGTACGCGCACACACTCACGCGTGCACCCTGGCAATCAGGAACAATCCTTACAGATTTTACAGGAATGAGAAATACACTGGAATAGGATGGAGATGCTTTTAAACTTAGAGGCTAAACATTCAGGTAAGGAATTCACTATGCTGGTCTCCGAACACCCCCACACCTTCCCTGAAATTCTGGGTTGCAACAGCTCTGTGTTGGGAACACTTTTGTGAATCAAAGGAGAAGAATCTGGTGCCACAGTGGTTCTGAGCAAGGCAGAGGAAAGAGATCCACAGCAGGAGGCAGAACAATCGTGACGTGGATTCCACGGAGGAAGAAAGAAACGAGAAAGGCAGGGACTGGAGGAAGCTCCCCTGGGCGTTACCGGAGCTCTGCTGGGGGCAGTGGGGGTCTGGGGTTCCACGTCATAAGCTGGGTGATGACTCAAACCATTTTTAAATATCGAAGGGAGCATGACTTCTGGAGACTAAGGCTCACAGGCTAGACTGAAACAGTTTGTCGCCTCCCCCATCCCCAAGGACAGGGATGCTGGCTTCCTTTCTCTGTGTTCCTGCTGTCTAGCAAAGGAGCCCCGGTGGACTCACAGTGAAGCCCTGAGTAATAAATTGTTTGGACCAACTCTCCACCACAACCATCACTATCCCCAGGCTTGCAACCTTGGAATTAGGAAAATTGCGTGGCTCAGGATAAGACTGAGGACAGATTAGCTCTCTTCCAACAGAAAATGAACCAAACAAGGTATACACACACAACATGCCACACATACAAGTATGCACACACACTATACATGCATACACATACACATATATACACACACCACATATACATACACACACTCCCACATATACACATACTATGTATACCACACACACATCTCACATACACACACACACACACACACACACACACACACACACAGTCTGCACCCCAGCTACTTTATGCTGTGTAAAATGAAATTTTTTTCCATAAATTATTCCCCCAAGCAATCATCTTTCCCAAATTACAGTGGCGTGAGTACTGATTCGTGGATAGAAAGCTTCCTCAATCAATAGCCAGCCTAAGTGACATGACATTTTTCTTAAGTCCCTTCTATGTCATTCACCAAACACTCATTAGGCACCTACCATGTGCCAGACCCTGCATTTGGCATTAGAGAGACGGGGTGCCGAGGACACCGTCCCCGTTCCTGAACAGCTTTGCGGCCAGACTGCACTGCCGTGGCTGGTGCTGGCCCCAGGAGGGCCACTCCTGGGCACGGTAACGGCTGCCACTCTTGCCCTGGGGCTCAAGGCGACCCCTCCATGGGGAGCCGCTGAACCCTGGGTCGATGTGACAAGGCCTCCTCTGTCCCGGTGGCTCAGCGGCCCACCCGCTGCAGGCACGCTGAACCGCGCAGCGCAGCGGGGTGTCCAGAGGGCAGCAAGGGTTTGCGAGGGGTGCGTTGGCGCTGCCCGGGCCTGGCGGCGGCCCTCCCCCATCTCTCTCCACCCCGCTCCTCACCCAGGGGCTTATTTCTATTGGCAATCTCAGTAGTGCACATCCACATTTAGATAAGTGGCACTAAAATAAAATGGACTGTAATTATCGTTATAGATTACAGTAATTACAGACGGGGAGAGGGCCGATTAGATTAGCACGCCCCACCCCTCACCAGGCCCCGGCTCACGTGAAGGAGATTTGCGCGGAAGGAGATGAACCCACTGTGAGCGCTGGATGCCACCATGGCCTCCCAGGGCCCAGGCTGCAAAGGGCAGGACAGGAGGAGGGGTGGTGGGAGGGAGAGGCGTTCCACCTGAAAACAAACCAGCCATTAGGGAGCAGGGCCTCTCACCAGCCTGCCGGGGTCGCGCCCTCGTGAGGGGCAGAGCTGTGGCCGGGCTTGCCCCAGGGCCTAGGCCTGGTGGTGTGGACAGGCTCTCCCCGCTGGCCCCTAGCTGCAGTCAGCCAGCTCCCTTCCGTGCCTTGCAGGCCTGGCTGGAGTGAAGCACCTCCCAAGGACAGCCGTGACATTGAGCAAGTTACTTAGACTCTCTCTGAGCCTCCTTCTCCTTGCTGGTAGCTGGAGAGACCATTCCCATTCATGCAGTGTGTGGTGAGATCACAGACACAGAGCATGCAGGACGGGCGTGCCTGGCGAGGAGGAAGGGTCTGGAAACGTGCCTCTCCTTCCCCTGCCCTGGCTGAGCCCAGTGCCCATCCTCACTGCCCAGGTCTGAGCAATCTGTCCTCAGGTGGAAGGCCTGAGCCTTGCCATGAAATCTGCACACCCTATGAGTCTAGTGTCCACTGGGGCCCCATTCAGGGAAGGCCCCGTGGGTGAGGCCACCAAACTGAGCAGCCCCTGCCTGTCCATGGGCTGGGCACCGCCTCCCCACTGGACTGCAAACATCTCAGCCTCATTCCTCCCACCCATCCCTCCTACAGGAATGCTGGGGTGGGGTAATCGGGGCTGGTGTTGTAGAGATCTCCTGCCCAATGAGCCCCAGTTCCCTTCCAGGAACCTGCCCAGCTTCTGTGACACCCACTACTGCAGGACCACCCACATGTGTGAGCCAGACATGTGCCCAGCCCAGCACTCCCCACCACTCCCAGGCCAAACCGTCCCCCACCCAGCCTGAACAGGAGGGTCCACGGCCCTCCCACCTGGCCCCTCTCTGCTGCTGTGTCTTGCTGACAGACAGGCAGGGACCCCCGTGCCGCCAGACATCCCCCTCTGAAGTTTCTTCCTACTCAGGCGGCTTCTGCCTCCGCGGGTCTGAGAACCTCCCCGACGGCCCGCAGACTCCTTTCCAGTGTGACTCCTCAGGTTTGGCCCTGGCTCCCTGCCCCGTTCCGCTTTCCTGCCCCCACTGCAGAGCGCTTACCGCATCACAGGATCTGCCTACTCATCGGTCACCCTCCGGAGACTATAAACTTCGTGAAAAAAAAAAGTTATTTTGCCTTTTAATTACCCCTTAGCAGAGTGTCTGACACACAGTAGACAGCAATTAAGAGTTGATGAATGAGTGAAAAAAATCAGGAATTACTGACTGCCTAGAAGCTTGCCAGCCTTTTCCTTTCTTGATTTACTCCTTCTCTGTGGGGGAAACTTTCCTCATGGAAAAGGCAGACATTCCCTGCAGTGCTGCCCAGAGAGGGGCGAGGTGCTGGGCCAGCGAGTCAGGAAGGAAGGCGGGCCCGGCCCACCGCACAGGCGGCCCCAGTTCTCTCTGGGGTGACTCCTGAGCTGGAGATGAAACATCCGAATGGATCCAGAAAGCACAGGAAACTCTTGGCTCTTATTGTACCCCCTGGAGATATGGTCTTAGTAGATGCAGGTAAACTAGCGGATTTTTATTTCCAAATGGTCTCCTCTCCTCCCTGGTAGCCATTCCTGCAAGGGCGAAACCCCAGGGCTTGACGTGGGGCTTGCGCAGCTTGGTTTGTGAGGCTGGATTATCATCTCTGCTCCTGGAACTCACCAAGAACCAGCGTAAATGCTTTCCTGAAAATCCCCAAGTTGCTACTGGGCTCGTTTTTGTTTTCAGGCTCAAAGGTTTGCCCCTTGGTCCCTGCCCTCTGGATAGCGAATCACAGCACAAATATGCCCATGACCCAAGAGTGTCAGTAGTGCGGCCAGGAAGCCCCAGCAGCCAAGGCCCCACCCCACTCCCCACCGCCAGGCGTCTGCAGGCTAGCACACCCAACACACCCGACCAAACTTGACCCGGGGCCACCTGCGGCAATGTGGAACCTCAGAAAGATGACTGCTTAGTGGACAATCTCAGGATCCTGCCTCCCACGGGACAGATCCCACCAAAGGTGGCCTGTCTGCCCTCCACATCCCCCTAATGTCCCCGTTGCTCTCTCCCAAAGCCAACGTCTGATAAGAGAAGTTGAGTAAGTCCTAGCTGGGTCCTTGTGTCTCACGCAATGCCCACAGTCAGAGCTCATGGGGAATGGGGCAGGCAAAGTCATTCCCTCCGTGTCGTAAATGCACTGCTGGCTTTGGCCTCCTGATCTGTCTTGGGGACTCACGCTTCCCACTAATGGGTAAACTGAGGCAATGGCTGGAGGGGCGCTGCATACAGTTACTCACTGTGCAACCCTCTGAGGGCCCATGAGTTACAAAGTACTAGCCACGGGACACTTCTTAGAGGAGCAGCCAGAGCCCTGGAGTCTGAGGATGCTCGGCCAGAGGGCGCCTCCTCCAGGATGCCGGGCTTCCTGCCCTCGGTTCTCTCTACCAATCCTTATCCCCCAAATCCTCGAGGGCTCCCTCAGCCTGCTGGCTCCTATTCCAGCCCCCTCCTCCCAGCAGGAGCGGCCAATCTGGACAGGGAAAGATGAAGTCCGCCCCTGAAACTCAGCCACCCTAACCATCCCTCCTGGGCCCAGTGCACAGAGTCTTGTCTGGGCTGGTCTCAGCGTCGGGCTCTCAGGCAGAGGCCCTAGGAGCCCCAGGGCAGAGAGGGATTGTGAAGTCAGAGACACAATCTCCAGGCAGAACTCCATCAACTTTAGAGCTTTAGAGCTCTCCAAGGATTGTCACGCCTCAGTGCCTTGCCCCTTCTTGTCCCTCTGCCTAGAGCACAGTTCCCCTGGCTCTTTCTGTGGCACTCTGTCTCTCAGTGTTTAGGTTTAAATGTGTGTCTTACTTCCCCAGAAAGAACTCTGTGGTTCACTCTACATGAGACAGCCCAGCCACCAGCACGGCCCCACCCACGTCTCTGTCAGAGCCTCCCTATTCCTACTTAGCGCCTCCCACGGCCTTTAATTATCACGTTCAGGTGTTTTCTTGCTTATGGTCTGTCTCCCCTGAAGAATGGGGACCCCATTAACACAGGGATGAGTCCGTCTACCTGTTGTCCTGTCTGTAACACTGAGCATGGTGGCTGGCCCAGATTAGGGTCAGTGAAGATTGTTGGCCAGACACATGAATTTATTCTCCAGTAGAGTCAAACGCTAATTGTTTCCACACATAAATCATCACCCAAACATTTCTTCAGGCCTGAATATGTGGAAAGGCTCCTATTCTCCTGGGTCACTGATTTATTATTGCCTTAGGAGAGCCTGGCACTCTGAACAGGACCTGTTTCCCTCTTCGCTGTGGCTAGTAGGAGGCGCATGGGCACTAAAGGAACATCTGGTGTTCACCTCCAGCAAAGGATCGAGTCCTTGGCACACGAGTTGCTGGGCACCAAGCCGCACCCACCAGGCAGGCTCTTGGGTGCTTTGGAGCCTTCGACCTGACTCAAGACTTGCCTGGGAAATAAAACTGGGCTGGAGGAGAGGGGGCGGCAGGGTGGGCACATGCACTGTGTGTTTATCTTTCCACCAGCTTCATCTTGCATCCCTGCCCTCATTTTCTCTTTACTCCAATTTCCCTCATTTCTTGATTAGGAGAAAAAAATTAATAAAATAAAAAACCTCCAGTTGTGCACTAAGTATTTCTGTAAGCTGCCATTAATCCTTTTCTGGAATGAGGCAGGGTATAAATAAATAAATATAAATAAATAAGCAAGCTTTGTCTTCCCCAGGGTGCCCCACTCCGTTTGGATTTAGGTCATCCACATGTCTATTTATGATCTATTTTCGAATTTCAGGATTCTGACTGTGTAAGCAGGAATAGCGGAGATGGCTCTGGGGCCGAAACACCTGCCAAAGCCGACGCTCCACAGAGTGCCACCACTGCGCACCCAGAGGCCTCGGGGATGATGGCGGCAGGAGCACAGGGGCCCTCCAGCACTCTAGGCCTGGGGCAGCACTGGGAGCCCAGAGCTGTATCTCTCTGGGTCTCAGCTTGGATTTATGAAAAATGGGGGTTTGGGACAAAGACCATCTCTGAGGGTGAAAGTGGGTCTCACAAAGCCCCTGGCACAGTGCCCAGGGCCACGGGTGGTTCCTGTTAGCAAACAACCCATTGGGTTACACGGGCAGCAACAAACACTCTCAGGTTTCAGAATGGAGAGGAAGGGACCAGGCCAGCTTCAGACCTGCCCATGGGGTGGGACAGTCCCCCAGGCACCCAGGGGATTTGGGGGCCACACAGTCAGGGTGGCAGAGGCCCAGAGCAGGAGGTGAGCAATGCTCCAGCCTCCAGCCTCCGCCAGTCCTGAATGCCCCAGCACTGTGACACAGTGATCTTGTAAAACGCAAACATACGGTCCAAACAAGTACGGTTTGCAGGAGTCTGAGTGACGGGGCCCTGCAGCCCTCTTGCTTCCCCCACACTGAAGGGCCCTGAGTTCTGTGACAGCAGCGCCCCTCCCTCATGCCTCCAAGCATCACACCTGCTCCCCCTTCTGCGGGGAGCCCTCTCCCGCTTCTGACTTTGCTGTAGGCCTCCGTACTTTGTCCAGAAGCCTGACATGTGACCCCCAGCCAGGTGGAGCCCACTGGCCCATTGCAGCACGTGGGCATCCCTGAGCCTGTCTGCCAAAGGAGGCGAGCGCCGTCCCCCGGGCTCTGAACGTGGGGGGCAAGGCTGTGTCTCCCTTTGTCCCCTGTCGTTTCTTAGCACCTAGCCCCATGACTGGCAGATACCAGGAACTCAATAAATACAGACTGAGCGGAAGAATGATTAAATGAGACGACACACGGTCTGCCCACCAGCAGTTTGTCACTAGGCAATTGTCCTCAGGGGACCTGGCTCTATACCCAGGGGCCATTTCAGGCCTTGAGAAAGGGAAACTGGCAAGAAACAAACAAGGTCTGCATCTGTTAGGAGACACAAGAAAGACAGATTTTCAGGGAAGTTCAGAACTGGACAGAAAGAATGTTTTGTCACAGAAGTGGCCGGGCTGGGCAAAGGGGCTGAGGGCTGTGGGATTCAAGTCCCATCAGTGTAGGGGATGAGGACACACTGAGGTCACTGGGTTTGGGGTGGGCCCTGTCTTGAGTCAGACCAGAAGCCGCCTGGCAGGCGGTGGCCAGGCCCCTGGTCCCATCAGCCTTCTGCCTTGGTCAGGTCACATGGGGGTTGTCACCGTGCTGCCCTGTAAGTGGGCATCTGAGGCAAAGAACAGGACACGGCCATGCTGGGAAAGGCATCGCAGCTTGCATTCCTCTTTCTCCACCTCCCGCTTCCCCACAGCCCCCCGCCAAACCACCCCGGACAAGCCCTCAGCATGGGCTACACAGAGCCCTCCGTCACCCAGGCTCCTGCTCTCCGGGGAGATGAGCTTGTCATGACACCTGCTACGTCCATACTCTATCCAAGGCAGAGAAGAGAAACTTGCTGGGCTTTTGTCTTCATTCCCCTGAGGGCCCGGAGGTGACACACTCTACTGCCCCCAACCATAACCTGTCCCCCTTCTAGTCCTGCCTTTCCCAGAGACAGTGAGGGATGTTCACCCCAAGAGACTCCAAATCACAGTGAAGGAAGCACACCTGCCGGGTGGTGACACCTGAGTGCTGAGCCGGATGCTGATGCTCACCCTGGCAGCTCAGGCACCAAGCAGAGCACAGATGTCCCCCGATAGTGCTGCAGGAGCCCATAGAGTGAGTGAGTGAGTGACATCCCTGAAGGGGCCAGCTGTGCCCCACATGTGGGGCATGACCATGCCATGGCCTCCAGCCACAGCCCAGGCCCTGAGAGATGTCCTTAGTTGAGGTGGGACCGAGGAGCTGAGGGCAGAGAGCCCAAGTCATGACATGGAGGATGCGGCTCTCCTAAGAATTTTCTGAAAATTCCCTTGAGTTTTGAATCCTGAAAATTATAGAGCGATACACACCCAGGACAAAGTGAATCGCAAACTTGGAGACAGCAGCTCCGATCCCCACACGGGAGGCAGGTTGCCCCAACCGGCTCCCGCCCGGCCCCCAATCCCTCCCCACGCTCTCCCTACAAGGGAGCAACAGTAAATATGTGAACAGAATTTCCCCAAAAAATGGGTAGAGCAGAGGGAGAAGCTGGCGTGGGGAAGAAGGGAACAGCAGAAAAAGCAGGTAATGTAAAATCCATCACAAGGAATTATCTCTCAGGGGGAGAAAAAAGATTCAGAGTTCAGACAAATATTCTCCCTAGCCTCTGAGAAGCAACAGATAACACCGTCTCTCGAAGGAAAAAGAAATCTAAGAAGTGATACAAGAGTTCAAAGAAGAGATTATAAAACAACAGACGGAGATGAAACGCAAACAGTTGAGCTCAGAAAAGAGACACAGCCAGGGGACCCCGGGCTTCTGTGCGGGGGTCACAGGGAGGGCCGGGCCATGGTCCAGCGGGAGGATGCAGCGCCGAGAGGAGAGGGGGCGGCCGAGCCCCTGAGGCCCCGGCAGGAGACCAGGGAGCCGGCAGGAAAAGAACCCCTGCCTCGGTTTCTGGACGCTGAAGTGCACTCGAGCTAGGGTACAAGTTCAGTTCCGTGGGAAGTTGGCCCACCCGTGGCGCACGCCCTTCCCCAAGGCCTTCTCCCACAGGCCTGGAGTCCTGGCCTCCCTGGAACCACTGTCTACCCCATTGGACGATCACGCCCCAGCCGCCAGTGCCACCAGAGAGCGGTCTTGACACATGAAGCTCCCAATGTCAGCGGCAGCCGCAGCACAAAGAAACAAGCTGTAGCTGTCAGCTCTGAAATGCGGACAGTGTTGTCCCCATGGCTGGATGATGCCACAGGGGCCCAGATAAATCTTGTATTGATATTTCCACCAGTGGGGGGAGCCCTGGTGAGGTGCTTTTCAATATTTTTGAAATGATTTTTCCTCTTGGCTGTACTTCATAAGTCATCAGACTTGCTGGAATGATTTGTCCTCTGGCAGGGTGCAGGTTTACAACTCTGGAATCCGGCTCACAATCGAAGCTGAGAGTTTCTCAAGGCCTCAGGACCCTGGTGTCTCTCTGTCTCTCTCTCCACTCCTCCAATGCTGGTGAGATGAAGTGATAGCTGCACCTCTGCCCAAGCACCGAGATCCACAGGTTCAAAGACAGGGCCACAGACAGGAAGCTGTCTTCTTCCCCTTGGAGTTCAAGGCACTCCCTCTTGCTGCTCCAGCAGAATGACGGGAATGACCCCCGAGTCCTGCAGGGAGGAAGCCACAGGGATCCCGACGCTAAGTCCCTTTCCAACACGGCTGCGCCAGAGTGCTGAGATGCTGAGGACGTGGCCGGCAGAGCAGAGAGGGGAAAGGGCCGCAGAGGCACTCGCCCATCAGAAAGCCGGCAGCAAGGCAGCCAGATCTCAGATCACGTCAGATGCCCACTCTGACCACCGTCCCCAGTGCCAGCTTCGGGGTTCTGCCCCACCCTCATCCCACCCCCTCTCTGGAGTTCAGCACCCGAGGACGGGTCATGGCCGACTCTTCAGGCGCATCTTCCACCTTCCTTTTCCAAGGGGTTCTGTGATCCAGCCGCATGGAACCCAGCGCCTCAGCCGGCAGCAACCTCTGGCACTTCCGTGGGCGCCCAGGGGTGGCACGCTGGGGACTCGGCTGTGCTGCCTCTGCTGGGGCCTTGGCTGCCCACTGGCAACACGGGAGTGCTCGCCCCAGGCAAGCTGTCCTGAACCTCCGCCAATCACTGTTGCTCGCTCCTGTGACATGCCGGGGCCTTGTTTCTTCACTTGTCCATCACTGCGCTGGATCTTAAGCCCCTGGACACAAAGTCTCTGTTACTTTACTCATACCTTCATCCACAGAATCCAGCACAAGCTTGGAGGAGATCGGGAAAGGTGTAAAGTGGAGGAATCAAGTCCTGCTCTGGGACCCACCGACAGCTGTCACTCGAGTACTCCAACCTGCGCAGCGCCCCACCCTGCACTGCTATTATGCTCACGGATGGCACCAACCTTCACGAGGCACAGCACAAACCACACCTGCCACAACTACCATTGCAAACAAACCAACATTCCAGACATAAGGAGTATATGAAAAAATAAAAGCATTAGTATAATGGGAGTCAACCAACAGTAGGAAGGAAAACTCACTGGTTTTAGGTGGGACGATTAAACCTGGTATTTTCTAAAGTGAACTCCACAGAGCATTCCTGGGATAGCACTAGGATGAGGAATGACAACAGCGGCAGCAACAACAGCCCTGAGGTAAATGAACTTTGAAAGAAAAAAATGGATGCAACAAAAATTAAACAGATTTTTTCACTACGGATTTTTAATATGCTAATGTGTGCTATGAATCATGATAAGATAGATTTGACATGTCGCGTTTCCCACCCTCAGTTCTCCCCAGGGCCTTTCCTTCGGGAAGCATCTCCTTGAAGTACTGTGGCTCAGAACACACTTTTGGAAATGCCAAATTAATCTCCCTGTCAGAACAGGTGTTTCACTGGACTGTTTTTATCCAAATAAAGGCTGTAGATTTTCCACTGCTGAGGTTATTTGGTTAGCCTCTACCCAGCCTGCCATAATGATTTAAATATCAACTCTGTCACCCATCATTTTAGCTACTTAATACGATCAGTAACCTAATCATTTATATGATTTATAACATCATAGGACAAAAACAAGCATAGCTATTTCCATCCCTGAATGAAACGAAGAGCAGAGCATCAGTGCTTAAAGAGAAAACAGGTGTCAGGCAGCCAATGTTTTCAGCATCACGCTCACAAATAAAGCCAATGATGAGTCTCATAAGCACATTTCTAGCCAGGTCCCT
>RJWJ010047628.1:0-10889 GCA_004363605.1 Indri indri | reverse complement strand
AGGGGAAGGAGTGGGAGGGGCCGGATCCAGGCAGGTGAGGTCTGGGAGATGGCTGGGCCTCGGGACCGGGACCCACAGTTCAGGTAAGTTCGTGGGCT
Source organism: Indri indri (assembly GCA_004363605.1). Classification (NCBI taxonomy): domain Eukaryota; kingdom Metazoa; phylum Chordata; class Mammalia; order Primates; family Indriidae; genus Indri; species Indri indri. The sequence goes on along the minus strand of RJWJ010047628.1, from coordinate 10,791 downwards.
CGAGAGGGGGGATGTTTGCTCCTGCGTTGGAAGTGATTTGCAGTGTTGCGCTGCAGGGTCCTGTCCCTTACCCCCAACCCTCAGTACAAAGTCTGCCCTGGGCAACAGCCTCGAGTTCCTGACGGTTTGGGGAAATGAAAAGAGCAGGCTCTGCCCCCCACCAAAGTCAGGGAAGGCAGAACCAATGGTCCAGCTACAGGAGGGGAGGGGAGGGGTCCTAGGAAGGTCCAGAATTCAGACTGAACAGGATATCCAACCAGGAGTCGAGGACTGAACACCTGAGCTTGAGTCGCTTTCATTTGCATTTTCGAGGCGCATTCTAAACACACAGCTGCAGAGAATTTGGAGACCCTGGGCAGCTAACACTTGTCTTCAAAGGTTTGGTGTTGAATGAAAGGAACTGGGTGTAGAAAACGGAATTCTTACTCGGACATCTGAATGCAGCTGGGGGCCACATCCCAACCTACAAGTGGCCAGACTTTCAAAAATGGCGTGGCCTCTTTTCATCCTTCTTTTATATTCCGTGCGCCGTGATTGCACCATCTGAAGCCCTGGGGTGCTGATCCTGTTGGTTGGCATTTCTTCCAGCTCTCACTCATGGTGGCTTGTTTTCTCATGTGTTTTGTAATTTTGGATTCTGAGTTCCATCTTTGTCAAAGCTTTATCTGTGGGAATCCGGTGTGTTCCGGGCCTAAAGTCTGTCCCTCCCTGGAGGGTGGGCTTTTGTTTCCACTGGGCACCCGAGGACACTCCAAACCCAGGACCACTTTAAGTTCCCATCTTGCAAGTAGAATACATTCAGATCCGAAATACTCGTGAGAACAGGCCTGTGGTTGTTAATTTATAGGGGAAATCTTTCCTTGTCATATTCCTTTTTCCCTTCAGAGGGAACTTTCCTGAGTCAGCCCATTCACGGAGGGTGTGGCCCTGGCTTCATGTTGGGTCCGGCTCCCTGCCTCCCTGGAGCCCAAGGCCTGCGTCCTGGGCCATGAAACCCAAGGACACGGTTCCCCTAGTTGGCACTGACCATGGGTGACACAGCTCCAGCCCCAGCCGGCACCTGACTCCCCTCATTTTGGGTCAGTTTGGCCATGCATTTAAAAGGGTGTTTGTCATATTGTATCCACTCTTGTTACAGATGCCTGGTCTACCGTATTGTAGAAAACAAAAGTCCCTTCTTTTCAAATTCCTATTTTTCTTTTTCTTTAAACTTTAAAGTCAAACTTACACATAGTAAAGTGGACAGATCTCGGGGGTACAGTTGGGAAGTTCTGACCACCATGCCAATCAGATATAGAACATTTCTGTCACCCTAGAAAATTCCCTGGGCCCCTTCCCAGTCACCTCCAGCCCCCGGCAGGAACCACTGCTCTGATTTCTATCATGATAGCTTGGCTCTGCCTGTCCTTAAGCGTCGTGTAAATGGCGTCACGTGACATGTACTCTTTCTGGCTTCTTTCGCCCCACGTTAGACTCGTGCGACACGTCCACATCGTGTGTCTGTCGGCTGCTCGCTCCTTCCCATTGCCTGTAGCATTTCACCTCCGGCCCTGCCGCAGTGCGTTTGCCCATTTCTTGGGGAGGGACGTGTGCCTGTTTCCGCTGCAGCTGTTCAGGGCACAGTTGCTGTGAGCATTTGCACACGCGTCCTGGTGCACATGCGTGCGCGTACTTTGGGCATATTCCCAGGAGTGGAATTGCTGGACCGTAGGGTGGGACCATGTTTAACTGTGTCAGAAGCCCCCAGATTGCTTTGCAATGTGGCTGTGCTGCTCTACACCCCCACTGGCAGTGCATGGGGGGCCAGGTGCCCAACTTTATTCCACGTCCCTCCGAGTGCTACGCTGGGACAGGGTGACTGAGGTGCGTCTGCCCTTGCGCTCGCCCAGTCTGCACATTCCTTCACTCACTCAGTCGTCCAGCAAACACTCACCCAGCACCTCCTCTGCGGGCCCAGCCCATCCTGCCTTGCCCTAATCCAGCCTGGGCTCTTGGGGTGGGGGAACATGGGGGTTGGGGTTCCAGGTGCCCCGTATCTCATACCCTGGGTCGCACTCAGAACCCCCTGCCTGGAGAGGCAGGTGCTGGGCAGAGAGAAGCCGGTGGGCAGACAGGCCTTGGTCAGCACCCTGCTCTCCTGCTCCTCGGGAAGGGACAACCTCCGAGCCTCAGTGGGGACTTGACTGCCCCCTGGCGGGGCCCAGGGCTCCAGAGCTGTGGCTCCCACGGAATCCAGGCCCCCTCTGGAGACCCACCTGAAAGCCCCCCAACCACCTGAGCACCCAGGGAGAGCTGTCGCCTCTTCCCTCACCTCCCACGTCCAGTCCACCGGCAAGTTCTCTAGCAAGCATTTGCTGAGCACTGCTACGCGGAGTCTAAGTCTAATGAACACATAAGACACGTTCGACTGGTGAAACGTGCTCTAAGGAGGGCGCTGCCGCACACAGTGGGCGGGGAGGAGGGTGCAGAGGAGGCGGCACTTGAGGGACGGGGGTAGCCCACCCGGGAGGCCCCGCGGGAGAGCTCTCAGGCATGGGGAGTGGGGCAAAGGCCCTGGGGCAGGAGCAGGACCGGCGTGTGTCAGACCTGACAGAAGCCTGTGGTTGGAGCGCAGCGGCGGGTGTTGGGGAGATGAGGTTGGAGAGGGAAGGAGGGACGCAGGACGCAGGGTAGGGGACGAGCTTGGACTTTACGCTGGTCACAGTAGGAAGCCACTGGAAGAGCATAGGCGGGGCTCACCATGGTTTGACAGACGTTTTTGCAAGTTCTTTCTGGCCACCGTGTCAAGATGGGCTGGTGGTGGGCCTGGGGGACAGGAACGGTAGGAGGCTGGGGCAGCTGTCCTGGCGAGAGGCGGAGGCCGTGACGGCGGGGGTGTCAGCAGTGGCTACAGAGGAAAGTGTCAGACGCAGGCAGTTGTGGAGACGGGCCAGGAGCTCGATGGATGGAGCAGAGGTGGGAGTGGGGGGGACAGCCGAGGTCTGGGGCCCCCGGCGCAGGAGGGTAGTGGCACTACCTGCTGAGCTGCCATCGAGGAACAGGGCTGCCATCGAGGTCTGTCCTGGCCATGCTACGTTCGAGATGCCCGTTAGACTCCAGGAAGGGCGTGGAGTGGGCACGGGACACACGCGTCTGGAGCTGGGAGAGAGACCCAGGCTGGAGTCATCGACTGTGAGTCCGGCGACGCCAGTCCCTTTAAGTCTTTTAGGAGGTGGCGGGGAGTCTAGGGTAGATGAAACTCTTGCTCCTGATCCTCCTCCCCGTTAGAGAATTACACACCCGTGCACTTTGCCTGCCGGGGCGCAGCCTCTGTCGTGCCTCCGGTGACTTCGGGCTTGGCCGTGTGACTTGCTTTGGCTGATGGCACGTGGGCAGAAGCACAGGGTGGTGTTCTGAGCATAGATCATAAGAGGTGCCCTTCCAGGCTTCTCTCACGGCCATAAGAATGCTCCCTGGGAAGCCACTGGTCCCAGAAGCTTGAGTGACATGTGGCACACCTGCACCCAGCAAAGCCGTGAGTCAGAAAAACAACTGCCGCGGCTGCAAGCCACCGAGTGTTGGGCGTGGCTGTTACACAGCATGCCTGCAGCCAAAGCTGGCTGATACACAGGCAGAGGCGAGGCCCTCTCCCCCCTCCCAGGGCAGCGGGCAGGAGGAAATGAAATTGGGCACTGGAGGGCTCGGCGCGGGCCTGGCCCACAGCACGTGCTCAGCAGACACTGATTAGTCTTACTAACGTGCTTGAATTGTGAACCTCACACAGAGACACTCCCTGTGTGTTTCCCTTGCGGCGGCCCCTGCCACATGACTCTGCTTCCATCTGTGTTTCTTTTTTAAATTTCACAATTTTTTTCCAATTATAAAAACCACCTATTGTCACTACCCGGAGACAAGCTGGTTACCGTTTTGGGTCCTTCCGTCTAGTCTGTGTTCTGGGTAATTGCCAGAGACAGCACACATCGGGCCAGCAGGACCAGTCACTTCCCGGGACTCTGTATCGATGGGCAGCGTGGGCACGGAGAAGGTTTTCACGGCGGTTCTGTGGACGGGCGCGTGGCATTGGGATGGGAGAACGGCAGCAGTATTTACTCAACATTCGCCCTGTGCCGGCACAGATTGAGCTGTCAGATCTCTGTCCACGTGGGCCCTCTGTATTCAACCTTCCAGAATGTGCCAAGACCAGCAATTGCACCCTCCGCCCCCAAGGACGGCCCTTGGCCAACGACAGAGGGAAGTTGGAGGAGCTGGAGGATCAATACCCCAGCTCCTTTGCCCTTGGTGAGGGGCACGTTCCACGTGCTTCCCAGAGTCCCTGGGGGCTCCAGCCCCAGGTGCCCAGCGCTGCACTCTGACACCCACCACATCCAGTCACGGCCGCCTGCCCTCACCCCACACACCCCTGCCTGCTTCCTGGGTCACCGCCAAATAAACCTCTGGTGTTCATACCTCTGCTTCTGGGGAAAGCTGCCAGAAGGCACCATGCGCCGTGTGCAGGCTCGGTGTCCCTCCCAGGCCTCCTCACGGCCATTCAGCAAATTCCAGTCTAACCCGCTTCTGCAGCACCTGCTGCTGCCACGTGCCTGACACCACTGCAGCAGGTGCGAGTGCCTGTGCCTCAGCGACCGGCTCTTGCCCTTGACCCTGAGAAGGGCCTCAGGCTAAAGCAGAGGTGGCCATTTCTGGAGCACGCTAGGTTTTGCCAGAGGGAGGGGTTACGACACACACCACCACTGCATCGTGTGAGTGTGAGGATTTCCCCATGTTCCTAAAAATCCAAAAACTCACCTTTAGGCTGGATACAGTGCCTAACGCCGGTATTCCCAGTGCTTCGAGAGGTTGAGGGGGGAGGATCACTTGAGCCCAGGAGTTTGAGACCAGCCTGGGCAACAGAGCAAGACTCCATCTTTACAAAAAAAAATAGAAAAAATTAGCCAGGTGTGGCGGCACCTGTAGTCCCAGCTACTCAGGAGGCTGAGGCAGGAGGATCACTTGAGCCCAGGAGTTCAAGGCTGCGGTGAGCTATAACCATGTCACTGCACTCCAGCCTGGGTGACAGAGCGAGACCCTGTCTCTCAAAAAAAAAAAAAAAAAGAAAAAAATCACTCACTTTTGAACTTAAGCCTATGTAGTAATGATATTAGCTAATATGTGCAGAAGACGTTCCACGTGCCAGGAGCTGAGCTTCGCACGCTACGGGTACTAACTCATCCAATCCTTACAGCGACCCGTAGCCAAGTCCCACGATCATCCCCACTCACAGACGAGGACACTGAGGCGCAGAGAGGCCACACAGCTGAAGACTGGAGATTTACACCAAGGTCGTCTGACTCCGGAGTGGGAAGCGGAGGGACACGGTGTGTGTAACCTCCTCTATTTTTGGGTACTTATTTCTACTTTCTAGCGGCTGTGAGCCATGCGGAGCGAGCAGCCGTGGCCTCGCAGATTGTCTCCCCGGGGCGGATCCCAGGCAGAGAATTACGGAGGGCAGAGGGCAGCGCCGTCTCTGAGACTCCCATCCCCTTCGCCCGGCTCCGGCCTTGCTTCTCCTGCTTCCTTCCCGCGCTGCCCTAAGCCAGGCGTCGACAGGAAGTGCGCGGCCTTGGTCTCCCTCTGCCCCGCCATGCCCGCCTGGGGACGGGGCGATCTCCAGCCCAACACCGAGTCCTGTCCTGTGTCCCGACCGGGAGGTTCCTGAGGAAGGGGTTGCGGTTGCTCCTGGCACGTAGTGTGGCTCGGTTGTGATTGAAGGAGTGAATACGTGAATGAATGAGCCTCCGGCCGGCCCGGGTCCGCTTCCCACTGCAGAGCAGCTCTGCGAAGCAGCCTCTCCACTGTGGAGGCCACAGGCGCGGCCCCCGAGCTGAAAGGGCGGCTCCTCAATGCTGGGGGTCAGAAGGGGAGGCAGGACACAGACTCTGACCCCTCAGTCTGCCACCAAAGCCCGTTTGGTCCTGACAATGCTGTCCTTGCTCAGACAACAGCTCCAGCCAAGGCACCTTTGCGTAAGCCAGGCGCCCCGCCCAGAATGCCGTCCCGAGTGGGTTTTCTAGTCTGAACCAAAAGGAGAACAAGAATACCTACTGTAGTGGCTATCGATGGCTGCAGAACAAATGAGCCAAAACTGAGCAGCTCAAAACAACAGACGTTTATTATCTCAGCCAGGTGATGGGGGTGGGGAAATCAGGAGCAGCTTAGCTGGGGGGTTCCTGCTCAGGGCGTCCGGCTGGGCCGCAGTCAGCACGTGGGCTGGCCAGGGCTGCTCCAACTGACGGCTTGACTGGGGCGGGAGGTTCCACTCCCAAGCCGCGTCCTTCCAGGGCCATTGGCTGGAGGCCTCACTCTCCTGCCCCATGGACTTGTCTGTAGGGTGGCTTGTGTGTCCTCACAACAGGCTGCTGGCTTCCCCCAGAGCAAGCAAGCGGGGAGAAAGCAAGGTGGAGGCCACAGTCTTTATGACCTGCCCTGGGAAGTCACCTCCATCGTTTCCACCACATTCTGTTCCTCGGCAGTGAGCCCCGCCTACAGCCCACACTCAGGGGGAGGGGGACTAGGCTTGCCCTAAGGGAGGGGTGGATGGTTTTCGTTGGTTAGTTGGTTGGTGTGTTTGAGACAGAGTCTCCCTCTGTCGCCCTGGGTAGAGTGCAGTGGCATCATCATAGCTCACTGCAACCTCCAGCTCCTGGGCTCAAGCCATCCTCCTGCCTCAGCTTCCCGAGTAGCTGGGACTACAGGCATGTGCCACTATGCCTGGCTAATTTTTCTCGTTCTTGCTCAGGCTGGTCTTGAGCTCCTGAGCTCAAGCGATCCTCCCGCCTCAGCCTCCCAGAGTGCTAGGATTACAGGTGTGACCACCACTCCTGGCCAGGATAGTTTTTAAAAACCACCACATCTGCCTCCCAGGGGTGCAGAGAGGACTCACGGGGACAGGTCTGCCAAGTGCTGAGCCCGGTGCTGGGCACCCACAGGCGCCCCGCCACTGGTGGGCATTGTTGTGTTATCACAATTCCCCAGCACCCAGCACCCAGTCTACCCCAATGGCACCGCCAGCTTTACCTTCCCAAATCCTCCTTCCCTCATTTCAGCCCTTGCTCTCAGGCAGCCAGAGGGTCCCCATTTTCAACAGGATAAAGCCCAACCCTTTTGCTTGGCAGTTAAGACCTTCAAGCTCAGTGCCCCCCACGCCCCACCCCGTCCAAACCAATCCTTCCTTTCTCTGCGGAGTGTTTCTTCTGTGCCAGCCGCTCCCTTCCCGCCACACCTTAGCCAGGATGTTACCCACCAAGAACTGCCCATGCCGAGCCTCGGCCTCCGCCCTGAAGCCCCTCAGCCGCCTTTCCTCGGTATTTTCCCCATCCCTGGGTTCTCACGGCACTGCGCCGTTTCCACGGCCGTCACGGTCTGGGCTCCTCTGTCACTCACTGGTCACCCTGTCATCCTGCCTCCTGCCCAAGACTGCACCCCTTTCTTGTCTCCTGCTCTAGAAGGCCACTGCGCCTGAGCCCAGGGACGAATGTGGAAGACACCTCAGCCTGTCTTCGAGGAGCTAACAGTCATGTCCCTCAAAGACCAGCATCATCGTTGGTATTTCTGGGAGTCCTGGTGTGGCACGGAGTTCTCAGTGGGTGTACAGGAAACCCTTGCAGACGTGACTATCCATGGCCAAGGCTAACACCCCCATCACCACCACCATCACCATCATCATCAGTGCCATTTTGGGGGGCAATAGCAGCTTCTGGAACTGTACCCCAGAGCAGTCTCCATTCATTCCCATCAGGCCCTGCAGTGTGCGGTAGGGCCACGGGAGGTCCTGGCATTCACCCGAGAGAACTACTTGCCCTGCTAGTCTCTACCTGCATGGGTCAGAGGACCCCTTACTCTGACACTAGGATCTTTGCCCTCTTGGTTCATCTGGTCTCTTCCTTTGCCCATTTCTGTAGCCACCCAAGGTCCAGCAACAATCGTCCTGTCTACCTGGGGCGTAACTCCACGAGGCGCCCAGCTCCCGGCTCTCCCCTTGAGGACTTGCCAGGCCCCCTTGGCCTGAGCTTAGGGGTGTCAGAAGCCCCCAAGGAGTGTACTGCTAAGACACGCATACCCTGCCAGCCTGCCCACCTCTCGCAGCCACCCCTGCTGAGTTATGTGTTATAGACAGCCCTGCCCTGGCACCCGCTCCGTGCCCAGCAGTGACCGCGGCAGACTGTCACTCCCCTCAAGGGTGCACAGGCGAATGAGAAAGAGTGAGGCGTGTGGGGGCGTGAGGGCTGGCTCGGGGCTGTGCAGGGGGCGCCAGGGGCCTCCTGGATGCCCCCAGCTCATGGCACCAGCTCTGTTCTGCCTGGAGCCCCGTGTCTGAGCCCTTGGCTTGGAGCAGACAGCCATGCTAATCCTGTCCTGGGCTGGTGGCCACCCCTGCTGGGGAAGGGGGAGCGAGCCGCCCAGAAAGCTGGTTTGGAGTCCCCATTAGCTGTGGAGGGCAGCGTGGTGGCACGGGGAGATTATCCACACACGGCTGGTCCCCAGCGACCGACCCCGGCGCCCGGAAAGAAGGCAGCTAGCTATTACGGAGATTCATGGGAAGGGGACGGGCGGGAGGAAGGCTAATCAAGCTGTCCTGATTGTAATTGTCCGAAGGTGCTGGCCTCTCTCTCGTAAACATGCCGGCCGTGGCCCTGCCTCTGCGCCTCGGCAGGACTGCTCCCTGCTGGGACCGTGCTGGGTAATGCTCTTTCAACAAAACTCTATTTAAATTCACATTTCCATCATCCCCCAGAGGAGCCGGCGAGAGAGCTGAGCTGCGTGGTATAAGCTGGGAAAGGATTAGATGGGGTGGGTGTTATTTTTTTCCTTTTTATTTTCCCTTAGTGATGGAGAGGGGGTTGCGGGGGGTGGGCTCTTCTAGAATCCTGCAAGATGGGAACTGGCAGAGCTGCTAGAGGCCATCCAGCTCCACCCTCTTGATGTCCAGATGGGAAACTGAGGCCCACAGGGGTCCTCGGCGTGCCCCGCAGTGCCCCCTTCCTGTGCTCCTTCCCCGACTCGACCCTGGAGCAGAGCAGGTGTCCAGCTGAGGCCTGTGGGGGCGGTGAAGGGGACCTTGGAGGCCTGGAGCCCGGTCTTTGTCCCTGGCTAGTTGGCAGGTGGCATAACTTTCCTCCAAGCTGGTGTCAGGCCAGCTGCAGCCCCCCCCAGAGAGCCGGCCCCTTCCCTGCTGCTCTGCTGGGCCCCCGTCATGAGTCACCTTGCTCCAGAGCACAGTGTGGGCTCATTTCCTCTGTGGGAGGTCCCCAGGGGCTGGCAAAGGCCAGGCCTCTCAGGAGAGGAGGAGGGCGGGGGGGCAATCAGATTGCGTGGCCAGGAGCGTGGTCCCGGGGGAGGCCGAGGCCTGGATCCAGGGTGGGCTGAGGGCTGTAGCGTGGGCTTCGGCTGAGCCCCAAAGACAGGTGTGGACCCCTGTCATCTGGGGCTGGGCCTGGAGGGCGCAGAAGCCTCAGGCAGTGGCCGGGAGGCGGCAGAGGAGAGGAAGTTAGCTGCATTGGGATGAAACTCCTAGCCTTTTAAGTGCCAGAAATGTTCAAAAAAGCATCTGGTTTTGTTTTTTAAAATTTCTCTCATTATCAACTGCTTCGGTGCTGTGGATGGGGCTACAGCCCAGCCCAGCTGTCCCCCCCACCAGGAGGCTTTGCTACCATAGTGACAGTGGGGTGGGGATGGGAGGCCCCTCTTCCTCCCCTAGGCAAAGCCCTATGACGCCAGGTCCCAGTGGCATGGCTGCAGCTCACCAATGACAGGCTGAGGAAAGTTGCCTCACCCCCGAGAGACTCGTCCTAGACCGGTAGGAAGGGAGGTCTGTGTGGTCTCCAACTGGACCCCAGCCCAGTGGGGTGTATTGATGGGATCCCCTCCTCCAGGGCGAGGGCGGTTAGAACTCTCACGCTGGAGAGATGGGAGCACCCCCTCCATGGATGCTAAAGCTCTGGGCTGCCACACTTGTGTCCAGCATGGCCCTCTCCCGAACTCCCATGGACTAAAATTTTCTCATGTGCTAGGTCCTGCACTGAGTCCTGACTGAGGCTCAGAGAGGTTGAGATGCTCACCTAGGTTGCACAGCCTGGAGCTGTCCTTGTCACTGCCTCGTGCTGCCCTCCTTGTGGTACTCACTGGGTCCAGTCTGCCACTCCGATGGCCCCGGAAGGCCGGTGGGTAGAACCTGGGTTCTTGGCCAGTCGCCTCCTCAATTGCACTCCATGTGCTCTGTCAAGTCATGTCCCCTCTCTGGCCTCAGTTTCCGCATCTGCTAGTCCAGTCTACCTCTCAGAGCCCTTGTAGAGGTCAAAGAAGATAGTGACACGAAGTTACTTTGCAAAGGGTCAGTGAAGAGCCACAGGCTCAGATGCTGATGGGGCAGGCGGGTGTGTGAGGCAGCCCAGGCCATGGGGTGCACCAGGTTCCTCCAGCCACTCTGTGTCCATGCAGCAGGGGCCTGATGTGAGGGGCTAGCACAGTGCCATGCAGGCCAACAAGGGTTCCGATCCCAGCCTTGCCACTTACTAATTGACCTTGGGCAAGTGATTTTTACCTCTCTGAGCCTCAGTTTCTTCATCTGTAAATGGGGATGATAATAATAATGCAATAAGGCAAACCTCCTTGGGTGGCTATGAATATGCAATGAGATAAGGCACATCAACTCCATAGCACAGGGCTTGGGACCTAGCAATGGCTCAATGTTGACTGCTGTTGTTATCATTGTTACCATCACTTCCATCACCGCCACCACCACCACCACCACCACCA